>PVKE010002430.1:0-72945 GCA_004027555.1 Craseonycteris thonglongyai | reverse complement strand
CCAGGTAGCCCCCTCTCACACTGGCTCTGGGCTTGGCTGTGTCACATACATCGGCCCATGGAACAATAGCAATTCAAGAAAGCATTTGCAAATTAGAGCTTGCCTTCTCTTTAGCGGCCTTTATAAGAAGTAGCCTGAGTGGACCCACTGAATGATAGGAAAACACAGTCCAGTCACCACCGTCATCTCAACCAACGATCAGCCAACTGCCACACATGTACGTGAGGCTATCCTAGATTATCTAGTCACCAGTCAACCTGCCAGCTGACTGAAGACACAGAAGGGAGTTTGCCTGAGATTCATGAAGGTGCCAAGTTGACCCCACCCCCACCCCACCCCCACACACACAAAAAAGTTTTGTTTTTTTAAATCCATTTGGAAAAATTTTTTGCATTTTCCCTAAGGCATTTATTTCTGAGGCAAAATGAATAGGGATGTGCCATAGGGACACAGAAGGCCAATAGTTATTCTATTATGTCCAAAGAGGAAAAGCTCTCTTTTAACAGAATAAGTAGGAATTTCTAACTTTGGATGAATTCTGGATTCACCCCACCCTATTGTTTAATTCCATTAAATAAGTATATTTTTGGAAGGGTAACAAAAACTTTAATAGCTATTTTTAGGAATCGTCTCTCTCCCTTTTTTTTTTTTTTTTTTTCACATTTGGCTCTTAACATCTTCTGGAACTGCCTTTTACATACTATACTTCCTATTTATTACTTAAATGTTCTTGTTTCTTCAAACAAAACATAAAAGTTAAGAAGTTTGATCAGTAGGGTGAATTGGCTTTCCACAAAGGGTCAAACACACAGTCTTGAAATCGTAAACTCCCAAATCTTTTCCTAAGCTGGCCCTGAAGTTAACCATTTTGGGGGCCCAACTGCCTGGAGAGTGAATGAGAACTGAAGGAATCAGAGTTGGCAAGAAAAATTTCTCTCCCTCTGAAGCTTCCAGCTGCACATTCAGTAAAGACAGAACATTTAAAGTAAGAGCATAATCTACCTGTCAGAAACATTTTGATTTCACTTAAATACCAGGCAAACTGACAACCACTTTCCCACAACTGAGAAGAATCTCCTAACATGAGAGGCACTTGAAGACGTGTTAAAATTTTTGCAGCTATTAACACATTCCTAAGAAAAATACTGCTGGAGACACAAGAAAGCCAAGGATAACAATCTCCTCTTTCCAATGAAAACGGTCCGTCTGTTTGATTAAAGGAAGATAAATGAAAGGGCTAGGGCAAACTCACCTCACAATCTGTGCTACAGTTTGGTTTGCCTTGAGACCAAGTTCTCTAACTTAGGAAAAATGCAGCCCGTCTTCAAGTGCCAGCATTCCTGGAGCAGGGGAATCTGATGAGGATCCATTTAGCATTCAGTGGAAGAGCGCAACTGACTCTGAAGGGCCTCATTCTTTGGCAACTTTTGCCGGGATAGTCAGAAAGGAGGAGGCAGGGCAGAGCCGTAAGTGTGTCCCTCTTATACTTACCCTGTTCCAAGGGATTCAAAGATAGCTGCACATGGTCCTAAGAGAACGTAACTCTCTGGGCCAGGAGACCTGAGCTCTGGTCCTCACTCTACAATCATTGTGACTTTGGACAACTCGTTTAGTGTCTCTGAGCTTCTGTTTTATTTTTGTAGTAAATAAGGGGGTTGTTCAAACATAATGCTTTTTAAACTATGAGTTATAGCCATTAGTGAAACATAAAAAATCAGTTTAGTGGGTTGCAACAGGCAAATTTTAGAAAGGTAGGATATGAGATGGAATACAAAAAGATACATATAGCACATCACATATTGTTTCATGAGACTTTGGTTTCAGTTATTGGTATGTGCATGTGTGGATGTGTATATATGCTGTTAAATATAGTTCTCACTGTATATTATGTTTTCAAAGTTTTTATTAATGCTAGATTAAATGAACTCTTAGGTTTTCCCTTACTCTTGTCTTCTGGAATTTGGTGAAACATACAGGCACCATTTTGATCAGTGTACATTCTGGGTTGATACAGATATTGCTATACTTCACTACTCAATATAAACCTATTTTTGTGAGTGTTTTAATATTGATATGAATGTGCATTTATGTCTTTTTCTCACCTAATTCAGGACCTATACACATATCCAGCGTTGAAGTACAATGTGACTGCCTATGGTGAAACAAAACAGTATAAACAATGGCCTTCGACATTGGTGGAATCAGTCGCCAGAAAAGTATCCTGGATACTCTGGGGCTGTGTTTACCTGATGCACAGAAGGAGGAAGTGAGAGGGCCATATACATATTGCTATAGTCTAGTAACTAACGGGAATGGTTCTGGGGAAATATACCACCACAACACAGAAATAGTTGTTTGTAGAAGCAAGTTATATGGTCTTGTGACTTAAACACATTTGAAACAAGAGTATAAGCCTAAAAGAGCATTAAACCTGCCTAGTTCATTTAATATTTCTTTCCTTGTACCTGTCATTTTGGCTATGTTGCTTAGTAGATATTTGTTGGTATCCTATGTGACTTTGCTCACCTGGGAGAATCTCCTGTCTCAGTAGCTTGGCCCTTTGTCCCTCCTAATGAAGGACAGGATTAACTATGATGTCCACCTCATTGGCCAGAATCCAGTCATATAGTGCCAGTCAAACACAGAGAGGCTTAAAATAAACATGGATATTTAAAGTCCTGTGTTAACATGATCACTGTCTCCTTCTTAAAACATTTTATTAACTTGGCTTCCATTGTTACTGTTGAGAAGACTGTTGTCATTCTAATGGCTGTTCCTGTGTAGATGCTCTGCTTTTACTCCAGGGCTACCCTCTGTCTTTTCCTTGTCTTGGTGTTCTGAAGTTTTACTATGATGTATTTAGTGTGGGTTTCTTTTTCTTTGTCTTTTTGGGCTATGTTGTGCTCCTGAAAATGTGTAGTCATAATTTTTATAAGTTTTGGAAAATTCACAACTATTACTTGTTATATATTGTCTCTCCTCCATTCTCTCTACTCTCTTATTTTAAACTGCTATGAACA
Organism: Craseonycteris thonglongyai; assembly: GCA_004027555.1. Classification (NCBI taxonomy): domain Eukaryota; kingdom Metazoa; phylum Chordata; class Mammalia; order Chiroptera; family Craseonycteridae; genus Craseonycteris; species Craseonycteris thonglongyai. The sequence goes on along the minus strand of PVKE010002430.1, from coordinate 69,925 downwards.
TGTATAAGACCTTCCCTTTCTGTCTTCTGCATTTCTCAATTTTAACACATTTTATATTACTGTATCTCTGCTGTGTTCTAGATAGATTTTTCACATAATTCCAGTTCACTAATCCTTTTTCAACTGTGTCTAATCTGTTGTTTTTGCCAGTCCATTGGAATTTTTCTCAAAATTACATTTATATTCTCATTTGTATAAGTTATGCTGTTGTTTTTTTTAATTTGTACATTTTTAGTTGTTTGTGATTGTATGCTTATCTCTGTAACTGCATCCTTCTTTTCTTTAAACATTTCCAATTTAGCAGTCCATGAAGGTCCAAATCTGTTGTTCTTTCTGCCTCCCTGCTTCACAGTGGCCTTCCTTCTACTGTTTTTGGTAATCTTTGCATGTGAACTCATGGCTTAATATTATTCTATGAAATTCATACAGCCTTATCTTGGAGAAACATTCCTCCAGAGAACATTTACTTCTGCCTCAATGCCCCTTTGAGCCAGGGGCCAAATCAGGGAGTACAAACCAAACTGAGGGAGGAAGCCAGGGTGGCTCAGCGGGTTAAGGACCCACTTTGCAGCCCCGGGGACCGAGGATCAAATCCCGGCCCATGAAAACCCATATGCTGAACTGGGGAGTGCCCCCAGTTCAGTTCTCACCGGGGTGAGACCCTGGCCCAGTTCCTGCCCTGTGCAGCCCCACACCCACCCGTGGAATGAAACTACGTGGAAAAACCAATGATATGCAACTATGAAGACTGTTCTGGGCCCTCTCCCTTCTCTCTGTCTCTGTATCTCTCTCACTGTCAAAAACAATAAAAATAAATCTTTAAAAAAAATTAATAACCCAACTGGGGGCCTCCTGCATGGGAAGCACACCCCAGTTCAGCATATGGGTCTGCACCGGTGACTGGGGGCAGGATTCAATCCTCATTCCCTGGGGCTGCAAAGTGAGTGCTTAACTTGTGGAGCCATCCTGGCTTCCCCATCAAAATAATAAAATAAATCCTAAAAACATATACCTAGACCCCAATAACTATCGGACCCTGGTGAGATAAACTTAAGTGTGACTAGTCAAACTCCAAAAAAAAAAAAAAAGGTCAAAATTAATTCTAAGGCTTAGAATTTATCATATTTTACCTGCTTTTCCAAATCCTCCTTAATTCACCTTTTGCCAGTCATTTCTCTTAAAGAAATACTTTTGGGGGTTAGAGGAAATAGGGGTTAGGGTGAAACAAAAATCAACTTTCTCTCCATTGGGTCCTGTTATTTTTCCCAGAATGTACCTCAATAAATATTTACTGAATTGAATATCAATCTTTGTTCATGTTGATTCTGCATGGAACAATTTAATCTGTGCATTCTATTAAAAGCCATTAAAAGTTGAACCTAATAAACAAGACTCTCCATATGCTGTCGATCACATCCAACAGTGATGAATTTAGAAATCTGACTCCACAAAGTTTCTATATTTGATGTCAACATTTTATTACCATTGCTAATGATCATGTCTGGACATATTACTTTAAAAGATGTGTAACCATTTCTGCATCAAAATATGTCCAAATCATTGAGCAGAATAAATTTAACTTCCTTATCATTGATCTTATTTATTTTATTTATTTTTTATTAAATTTGTTGAGGTGACATTGGTTAAATTATATAGGTTTCAAGTGTACAATTCTTTAATGCATCACTTATGTGTTGCATTATGTGCCCACTACCCAGAGTTCTTATTTTTAGAAATAGGTAAGGTGGGCCAATAAATTTTAAAGTCAAAACTGAAGCAGTCCTAGGTTGTATACTAATGTTAGCAAAGATGACAGAACATTCAAATACAAATCCATTTTGGAAGCAGCAGCCAAATGTGTTTTGAGTTCATTGGTTTCTAATTTGAAAGTCCATTTTGATGTTAAAAAGCAGGGAGCAGAGTGATAAGAAAAGCAGTGAGATATTTGGTGAGATCTAATGGGTATGCCACCTTTCCTGGGGGTTCCCAAATGGATTTAGGGGGAAGGGTTGGGATATGATGAGGGAGCACCCTATCAGATTGACATGTAAAACTTTCTTCTTCATAATATACCTGCTGAACCCCAAGAAAATATTACCATGGGACATATAAAAAAAAAAATTGTGTGTGAATCTCCATTGTTTGAGATTTACTTATGTTTATAATCTAAGTGATCCTAGGTAATATTTTCAGCACACTTCATATTTTAAAGGCTCAAAGGAAAATTGATATGTAAGTGAGTACCTCTTTATCATGAAGAGACATGGTCTTAGATATAATAGTTTTGTAATATATACTATATACATGGCATAATGGCAGCTTTTTCCCTTAACTCTACAAAATAGTCCATAAAAGCTGATAGTCATTTCTTTCTGTCTAATGGCACCCAAACTTTTCTTTTATAGGAATCCCATTGACTGGTGTATATACTTAAGTTAGTGATGTTCTGCTCACATAGTGCTAATTATGTACCAGGCACTGTTCTAACTGCTGTACATTTATGAAATGACTTAACCTCACAACATCTCTATGAAGTAAGTACATACTATCATTAACCTCTTTTTACAGATGAAGAAAGTGCAGCTCAGAGGAGTTATGGAACCTGCCCAGCATTTTAAATATAGAAAGTATAAGGATGTGGATGTGCACTTACAAATTTAACACAAAGGTTCTTTTATAAGAATGTGATACAGAAATCAAGTTAGTTTTTCCTGTTTTTATAGAACCAAAAGAACTATCTGAGACTAACAGGTGAAAAGGGTAATAATTCAGGCCATTTTAAAGACAGGTAAGTAAGTCAAAGCTCAGGAGAATTTATTGTACTATGAGTGGACAGTTTGGGTTTGTACGAAGCTGTCTAAATGCTTGATGTGTGATTTGCTTGATAACCTTCTTTTGTTAGCATGTTTTTTTTATTTACCATAGTGCAAGAGCTATTAATATAATTACAGATATACATTAGGATTTTCAGAAAGAAACCACTCTATTTCCATTCAACTGAATAATAGCTTCCACAACACACTGGATAAAGCTCTGTCCCACAATAGTTTTATGTGAGAGAAAACAGGCAGGGTGGGGCTGTTCAAGAACAATTCCAGTATATTCAAGATAGATAGATAGGGGGAAGCCAGGATGGCTCAGCAGGTTAAGCACTCACTTTGCAGCCCCAGGGACCAAGGATCAAATCCCAGCCCCGGCCCATGCAGACCCATGTGATGGACTAGGGCATGCCTCCCAGTTTGGTTCTCACCCCCTAGTTCTGCCAGTGGCTAGAAGGGCGTGCCTCCCATGCAGGAGGCCCCCAGCCCAGTTTCTGCCCTGCACAGCCCCCCACCCACCTGTGTGGAATGAAGTCATGTTGAAAACTAATGATGTACAACTATTGAGACTGCTTTGGGCCCTCCCTCTTCTCTCTATCTCTGTCAAAAACAATAAAAATGAAATCTACAAAAAAGATAGATAGATGAAAGATAGATGATAGAGATAGATAGATAGATAGATAGATAGAGATATAAATATAGTATAGATACATAGATATGTTTTAACTAACTATAATCACAATTATTGCTATTGTTATATGGTCTTGCTCCCTTCTCTCCTCATCCAGTATAAACATAAAATGTTTGAATTCGTCACATTGACTGTAAAGGGAAGGATAGGATAGATGACACAAAATTACTCACCTTTATAAGTGTGGACCTATTCTATTGAAGAGTCAATTTTGGAAGATAGTCATACAAAAATCAACATAATAGAAACCAAGTATGAGTAGTGTCTAGTAAACAGACTGCAACGCTGAATTTCTGTATCAGTCAAAATTTACAGTCAAAATGAAAAAGCTATAAAGAAAAAATAGTTGTGGATCTCAGCCATCGATGGATAGTGAGAGAGGGAGGAATGGCAAGTACTCTTTAGATGAGACAAAAAGTAATGGAAAAGTGTTTCAAACTCAACAATGCTTTGGAAGACTTGAGCTTAGGAAACAGATTTCTGACAGGCTAGCATTTGGGTCAGCCAAACAATCAACAAGAGGTAATCTGGAGAGGCCATTTCGTCCTTCATTCTGTTGGAGGCAAAACTGTGTTGATGTATAAATGTGCTTCCTGGTTTCCAATTGTTGTTCTCACACAGCAATGAGGCATGAAGTCTGGGAAACCACAGATATTTGGATCTAAAAAAGTATTTTATTTCCTCTCTCCAGGGCTGGAGAAAGGAAAATACACAAGGGCACTTTATCTTAGTTTTGTGTGTTCTCATAGACCTATAACCCTCTTCTTCTGAGCTTCAAGCTCATTAACGTAATTTGTACATAATTCTATTATCAAAAATGACTCCCTGGCACACACATCCCAAGACAGAAGGAAGATGAGTGGATTTCTTTCCTCCTGGCTAGCCACACACTTTACCTTCTAGCTTTCAGTTGTCAGAAATAGACCATCTTAAAACAAAGCACCAAAAATGTCTTTGCCTTGTTAGTTAGCCTCCATACCATAGGCTTTGGTTGAGTAATGTTTCTCACTAAAAAGAGAACAATGGTCCTCACTCTGCTCCCTTGCCTCCCCCCCCCCCACCACCACACATACACTTTCCCCGCCCCCTCCACCCTCTGAAATCTCTATATCATCTTAATTCCCTCAGGGGTAAGTCAATCCAATCTCTTCTATCAGAGGAATAAAAAGATAGAACAATGAATTCAGAGCTTTCCAGATTCCTTAGTGACCTCCCTCCACAGCTTTTTTCCCAGCTGTACTTGGAAGCTGTAACCGATCCAGAGACTGTTTTAGAACCTCATTTGTATCATCCTGACACTTAAGAATCCAGTTTCTGTTACAGGGATGTCATCAAAGTTGGTGGGCTCAAAACATGACCTACTTTTTAAAACCCATCTGTTAAGAGCCTATAGATTTTCTTGGATTGTTTGTTTCTGTCTACGGAAAGGGCAAAAGCAATGTTCTCACTTTCCAAACCCACCCCCCAAATAGCCATCAACTGAACGCTCACCGTGAAGGAGTTGAATGCCTTCTAAATATGCAGCAGGACAAACACAAAACAAGAAACACAAAACAAAACAACAAAAAAAAGCAATTTTCCTTAATATGGAGGAAGAGCAGTAAGTAGCATTTGGCTTCGTTTATACACATCCAGGCTATTTCATATCAAAAACTTACTCCAGACAAAAAGCAGCTTTAGAAAGTAGAATACAAAACAAGCTTCCCTCACTGTGGGGTTATGGTTCCCTCTAACAATGAGGTTCTTAATATCGTGCAACCAAAAAATGGGAATTTGAATAATGCAAATGAAGTTAATGAACACCTTAACATAAGCCACTATTGCCCTAGAGAGTAGCCCTTCAATGTGCCCTCTTCATTCATTGGCCTCTAATTTGATGGCTAAATGTGCACATGCATGTGCACGCACACACATGCACACACATGCACGCACACACACACAATAAAATCTCTAAATCCCTTGAAGCTGATTATTCCTAGATTGGAATAAAGCTATAAATAAGGAGGATGAAAAGAAAGAAGGAAGAAAGGGTTGGGAAAAGAAGAGAAGAAGGTGGAAAACAGGAAAGAAAAACAGGACATCCATATATACAGGTTATCCAGCTAAATCATTGATCTCTACCTAAAAATCAGATTCTAGATTCTATACATTCAATTTCACATCAAGTGGACCCAACCCAGTTTTAGGTACTGATTTAGTAGTACAGTGTAATATGGTTCAGGATCTTATTTTGGAATTTTTTTTATGAAAACCCAGCTCCTCACATTCCTGCCTCCACTCTCCAATGACACAGAGAATCTTCCTTCCCTACAACTGACCCCACAGTCACTTTACTCTTAAATTGTGCTAAAACCTGTCAGTGCCTCTGCCTGGCTCACTGGAAAACGTCCAGGGTTCATGGTCTGGTATACAAGGCCCACTGAGTGTGGCTCAGATCTTCAAATTTCAACTTATCTTTGCTGAGCCTTGATTTTGATGCTCACAAAATGACTACCACCTCAAGGATTATATCTATATTTTAAGTGAGAAGAACAAGAAAAGAGGAATGGAATAAAAAGTAAAAGGTGGTACCTGAATCAAAAATGCAAAAACTTTTTTAAAAATCCTTAAAACACATCAATTTAGATCTTATTGGCCTAAAGTCACCAAGAGCTGAAAGAAAATCTTGGAAGGCAAATAATTCCCCAGAGAAAGTTGAAGTTCTCATCATAAAGAAAAAAGGAAGAATGGCTATTGGATAGGCAACTTGAGGTATCTCCCCAAAAGCCCAAAACCAGCAGTGTAAATAGGTTACAATATATTTTGATAACAGAAATTAGACAAATACATCAGCAGTGCAGGGCCAAGCTCTGCCTAGTAGTCTATGCTACAGAGGATTTGGTGATAACAAATCAGCCCTAGACAGGTGGGACATAAAGTATGCCAAATTATTACACCCAGACATAAATATCTTTTATAATATTTTTGCTTTCCTTTCGGAGTTCTGAGGCCAAATTATTAGTTGCTAAGAAACAGAAGGTGATATACCAAACTGATTAAGTTACCAGAACATTGACAATTCAACTATTCTAATTAAAAGACACTGAGTTCAGGGATAAAAATGAGTATCCAAATTACCCAACATTTTAGCAAAGCAGCTGGAGTCCGATCACATAGAGGGGACTGCTATTTTTGTGTTGAGTTGAGCAAAAATTACATAACAGCATCAGTCAGAAGGGACTAAAATAAGTCAGTTTCTACATGAGAATTTGCATAAAAATGGAAAATCAATGTAAAAGTACAGTTTTCTAAAAAGACTTATCCACAGTCGCTTTCAGATAGGTCAACTCTAGGGGTGAGGGCAGATGGGGGCAACTGTATTGGTGACCCAGCCTGCAGCCTCTAGTGAGTCACATTCTCTAGGACCTCTGGCAAATGATGCTGAAACATTGCCAGGAGAAAGAAATAGTCTTTTCAGAACCACAATGAACTATGTGGAAGTGTTCCATTCTTTTACAGAGGCCTCTCCTGAGTTTGGCACCAGCAGAGAAATTTCCAGTCCTTTCCCACTTTGTCACCAGTATCTACTGATTTGAGCAGGTCTCACTTTTTGGTATTCTATGTCACAACTAAATGATGTACAACTATGGAGACTGCTCTGGACCCTTCCCCCGCCCCCCCACCCCCCACCACTTTTTTCTGTTTCTCTTCCCCACGTTTTCTCTCACCTTCTCTCAAACAATAAAATAAATCTTAAAAAAAAAAAATAATGATAAGGTATGTGCTCTATGCCCAAATGTGAAGAAACCCAGGCACAGTCGCAGGGGTGGCAAACCTTTTGGCGATTGAGTGCCAAAGTTTATGAAACAAGAGTATACTCGCTCGACTCTCATGACAACCCATTGAGTGAGATAGAGGTATCGATTATTTTTATGTCTATAGGAGCATAAACAATAATTTTTTTAATGGTATTCACAGCTCAGCATGCCGAAATAATTGCTACGCGTGCCACAGATTCGCCACGGCTAGGAACTGCCTCCGGAGCTGCATTTTACAACTGGCACACCCTATGGACTTCAGGCAATTCATCTCTAGCCTTCCGTTCATCTCTGAAGTAGAAATGATAGCAGCCATCCTCACAGTACTGTTTCCTTTGCCATTAAATATTTATTAAGTATCCACATATGTGACACAAAGTTTGAGATGTACAGGCTAAACCAGAGATATACTGTGCTTGACCTTTAGAGAGTTATCATGATGCAAAAGACAGGCAGAACCTGGGCATTTAAATACAGAGTAAGAGTATGCATTTGTGTGTGTGCATGCATGTCTGCTGAAGAACAAAAGCTGGGGCCACATCTCATTTGCCATATTTCTAACTACATGTATCTGCCTTGGTTTTAGATTATTTTAAATGGAAATTATACTTGAAATTCAAAAACATCCCATTTTAGAGATTAAGTAGATTTTGCCATCTTTTCTATTGCACAGGGGCATTCATTAGCACATGCCCAGAAGGTATTCATATAGCAGGTACCACACAGAATAGAGTATGTTAGGGAAGTACATAATACCACTGGGTCATTATGCTTTATTGTAGAGGCCATGTGAGATGCAACTATGATGGTTTTTTGGCTAAGAAAATACTTTCTCTGGGCAGAAGAGGGCATTTAGAGAAGTGGTAATCAAGAGGGTATAGAATGAAAGTTACTATGCTAATATGTTGCCAGCTATGAAGCTCCAGCCCTTCCCATTAACCTTATGCCAATCGGTATTATTAAAAGACAGTCAATTATGCAAGATACATTGTAATTTTAAAGGGAGCAATAGTTGTAAGTTTTCATCTGGGCCCTAGCTGCGTTTCCCTTGTTTGCTTAATCTAGGCTTTCGGTCTTCCTGAAAGATGAAAGGCTACCATTTTAGTCTCAATGCCTCATAATATGTGCATTAAACTCACCACTGCCTCATTATTTATTAATGTCAAGTTATTATACTTCAGTGGAGGATGGGGGCCGAAGCCGCAACGGTGACAGATGTTCCAACAGATCAGCTTATATAATGAGAAGTTGGGCCAAATCTGTCGAAAGGGGTGTTTTTTTAAAAAACACACTGACTTCAAAGAAATGAGTTGTGGCATCTGTAACGTCTACGGAGCAGTGCCAGTGGAGGCGCAGAGGCTGCAGCCGAGTGGCGCAAGTCATGCGATCATGAGCTTGCAGCTCAGTGGCTGGAACAACATCTGGGCTGCAGCGAGCAGCCAGGACATTTTAAAAGAGCCCCTGCGGTGCCGCACACTTTGATTTTACGGAGCTGTGCGGAAAGAAACAGCCTGCCTGCGAGAGCTCATGTGTTTTGGCTCACACATTTGGTCCCCGATCACTGTGGAGGGCCCCACGCAGCTGGGGAACCGAAGGGACACTCTTGGACAGTCATTCCCCATCCACTCTGATAGCTCGAGGGGTTTGTGCTAGGGTCTGGGCAGATAATCCCTGAAAAGGGCATGAAGTAAAAAATACCTCTCGCCAGCCCATGAAAATTACACTTATTCTTTCTCAGCAAGAAATTCTCAAGGGGTGCATTTGTGCAAGCACTTGACACCTGGCAGTTGGTTTTGGATAGTATATGAGTTGGAAAGTAAATAGTATACTGTAGTGTATTCTGTGTGTGTGTATAGTAAAAGAGTGAGGAGACTGTGTCCTATAACTGGAAACAGAGAATATCCATTCCCAAGAACTGACTCTGGGTGGTGAGCACACAATGCAACACATAGACGACGAAATGTAGAATCATACATCTGGAACCTATGTAACTTTTAGTAACCAATGTTACCCCAATAAATTTAACAATGGAAAAAAAGTATCCATTCCCAGTATCAGTGTCCCAGTACCTACCATATTTTCCGGCATATAAGACGACCGGGCATATAAGATGACCCCTTAATTTTACAGTTAAAACATAGGTTTAGGCCTATATTCGCTGTATAAGACTACAACCTCGGGGGGTAGTCTTATACAGCGAATATAGGCCTAAACCTATGTTTTAACTGTAAAATTAGGGGGTCGTCTTATACGCCCAGTCGTCTTATACGCCGGAAAATACAGTATGTACCACAATGTTCAAAAAACCTATTTCCCTGTCCCCATCCTAGAATATTTATTTACTTAACAAATATTATTGTGAAACTACTGTGCATGTGACATATGGTAGAGAGTCCTGGACAAAGAGAAGGCCTACGACTGAATTGCAGCCTCCTAGCCTCCCCATTGCATGAGCCTCACTGGCTGCTGAGAGGCTTTGGGAAGCATTGACAAAGAGCTTTAGAAACCCTGAAGTTCACTGACATGTCGCAGGTGTTGGGACAGAAGGGGTGATTAAGAGCCTGGTTTCAAGAGCCATGACCTTAGATGCCAATCCTGACTTTGCCACTTATAGAGTGTGTGACCTTGGGCATATTATTTAAGCTCTCTTTGATAGTCAGTGTCCACATCCATAAAATAGAGAGAATACTAATAGTAATAATAATAACAACCAATTACAGAGCTTTATTGTTAGGAGCAAATGTGTTAATACACATGATACATTCAAAATTTTACTTGGCACATAAAAAGCATTATATAAATATTTGTTCTTTTGAAACACACATGTGTATGCACACACGAGCCCCTCCCAAACACACATAAATGAAAGGTGTTATTTCAGAACTGAAGGTGTCAGATGTGAAAACCAAAACTTCCCTCTCATTTCTATATCCTTCTCTTTTTAGCCCTCACTTGGCCAAACTCAGTCTCATACTTCCTGATTCCCTTGTTGTTCCAAGTTTTGTGTATACCTTTTCATCAATATAACCTCCTTTCCCAACTTGGTATGCATTTACAAAGTTTGGAAACTTTCTATTTCCAAAACACATGCAGGAGCAGAACCCAAAGGGATTGTGGTACATGTAAATTGGGGGAGTGGGGAGGAAGCGTGGAACCTGGAGAGAAGCACTTCGGTAGAGGAAGGTGCTGCAGCTGAGGAACCTGAAGTTGAGGACTCTGACTTGCCAATGCCTATGAACATCTAACTACCCTTGAGAAAGTGGGCTGTGGAGGAACCAGAACTGGTATGAGTCCTGGCTTGAGCATTCACTAGCTGTGTGACTTTGATAAATTATTTAATCTCACTGAGTCTTAATTTCCTCATCTATACAATGGAGGGAATACTATTATCTCCTTCCTAGCACAGTTGTGATTATTACCATTCATAGTCCCATTTCATGACAGAACACTCACACCCAGAGTTCTCTCTCTCTCTCTCTCATCTACCTGTACCTCCCTCCCCCTCCCCTTCTCTCTTTCCCTCCCTCATACTCACCAAAGCCCACAGTGGCACAGGTGTCAGAGCCCTTAGTCAACTCAACTCACAACCAAAGGTCAATGTTAGAGAAGCATTTTGGGAAAGGAATGGACTAAACCAAGAAGGAAGAGCTAGGGAAATGAAACCTTCCCGCTCTGTGTGTGTCTTCATTTCAAGTCATAGGTGCTTAACAGTGCCTGAAAAAGCTGACTCATTGCTTGGTAGAAAGGAAGTGGGCTAAGGAGAAACCCCAGACTGTTTACTCAGAAAAAACAGAGACGTATATTACCTGTAAAAGAATTAGCATGAAGACCACATTTCAAAGGATTTAGGGAAAAATTATGGTTTTCCAAAGAGTCAATGACCACGATTCTTTGTAACTAAACAAACAAACAAAAGAAGACAGCTATGTTAACACTGCAGGAGGAATTAAAGATCGTGACCTTCATGAGCTATCATATTTGGTTCCATTTCTAACACTGACACTCATTGAAGTACAGCAGGGTAGCTTCACAGGCCTCAAGAATAATCCCAACATGGAACCCCATAAACGAGTCACTTTAGAGACAGCATATTTTTCTCTTCCTCTTATAAATTCAATAACAGCAGAAAGAAAGCATGGTCTCTAGAAGCCATAGTGATAATCCTCCTTATCCAACCTATTTTCAGGTCAGAAGGAAAGATGGAGTTGGGGCCCAGCAGCTTTATGATGGATCAACTAAACAAACAAGAAATTCAGCTTCCATTTTGATAGCTCCCTTTTCCCCTTATCTAATGCCAACTGTACTTTTTGGGGGGATTTTCATTCTCTCAACGTTCTTTATGGAGACTTGGTTTCCATAGCTGTCACAGCTAACGGTAGTTGAGTACTTCGAACATCACTAATTAACTTGCTGTATCACACATTTCCATCAAAACTTGCTATCTTGTCCTCCAGTCTAGAAACCCTGGCACGGTACCCTCTTGAAAAGCCTGGCTTGTATCTAAAACCATGTGACAGATAGAGAGGCCAAAGATGGGCCATCCTGGCAAGACTCAGGCTAGGAACAACACTCTATTGTCCAAGCAATAGGGCACCAGCCACATGGAACGACTGCTGGCCAGCCCACAAGTTTCTGCCTTTCTCTGAGCAATTTCACTTGTGTCCATACCACTTGTCCTACCCTGACCTCTCTGCTTCTACTATAGTGACCAACCAATCCAGGATCTAATTTCAACTATGTCTTTTTTGCAAAATACATACAACTCTAGCGGACCAGGTACACCTAATGCTTATTTAAACCAATAATTACTTTCATGGAGCATGAAAGAAATTCCTCTTTGAAACTGCAGCCACTAGACAACGATGGCTATTGAGCCTTTAAAATGTGGCTAATGTAACCGCAGAACTAGATTTCTAATTTTACACAATTTTAATTAATTGAAGTTTAAATTGTAAAACAAGCAATGTAAAATATGTTTTCATTAAACACAACTTTATCGTTTTGGAAGGGGTACACTGAAAATTTGAAAATTTAGCATCCTAATTGAGATGTGCTATTAGTATAAAATAAACACTAGAGTTCAGAGATTTAGTCCCCATAAAACCATAAAATCTCCCACTAATAATTTTTATATTAATTACATGTTGAATTGATATTTAGGATGTATTGGGTTTAAATAAAATATTTTATTAAAATTAATTTCACCTGTTTCTTTTTTGAATGTAGCCACTAGAAAATTAAAACTACATATGTGGCTCATTTTATATTTCTATTGGGTAGCAATGCTCTAGCAAAGAATTATAAAGAGTAGAAAGAAGCAGTTTCTATACTGAAATGTAGGAGGAAAAGAATGGAGGGAGGTAAATGAGAAAACACTAGTTTAGTCCGTCTAACTATATAAAGGCAAACAAGTTTATAAAGACTAAGTCACTGGTTCATTGTAGGGTTAATTTTCCATTCCATGTTCCTAATCAAAACCTTGCATTGGCTGCTTCTGAGTGATGACATTGCTCTGTGTGACAGCTGACTACTAAATGCCTGGACATGACACGTCCCCCCCTCCCCCCTTATCAAAGTGCTCTAAATGGTGTAATAAACACACAGCTTACAGCAATGGCATTAAATGCTCCCCTACATGGTATCTGTGTGGAGCTTAAATTAGATGGATAGGTTACAGGCAAAATTGTGTCATAACGATTCTTTAAAGTAAAACCCTAGATCAAAGTTCATCACTACCAAATATACAACTTGAGAACAAACTCAAGTGCTGCTATTAATCATGGTTTCTGGGGATTTGATGACACAGATTGAACTGCTGTAAAGAATACTGCTGTGCATCACATTCTTGCAACTGTCATCAACGCTTCTGCCAAGTGTTCACAGAGCAGGAAGAAAAGCTGTTCAGTGTTTACTATAGGTGCCTCTCTCATGGAGTGTAGTCCAAAATCTGGCCAACAGGTTTATGTTCATGACAACCCCTCAAAGGTACCTGCAAATCTGCTTTTCTTAGAAGGGGAGAAAAGTCATGCAGAGATTGAGAGGAAAGGTGGAAGTAGAGAATAGGGTGATAAATAAATTGAGATCAGATACCATATTTCATTTCATTTCCATTTAACTTTCAATTAGATATGACTTTCCATATTCTATAAAACATTTTATGTAATTTCCAATATACCACATTTCAAAGATCTGAGTCTGTGTGATGTTTTTGCTACATTTCTAAAATCTTCCAAATAGAAATGCATCTTAGAGTGGATGACATCTCACAGTTGCTATAGGTCAGGCAGCCTCTACGATGAGGTCCTTGTTACATGCATGCTGTGTGCCCATTTAGTCATGCTGGTTCTATTTTAATCTCTTTCTTTGAGTTCTTTGCACTGTCAATACAACAGAGGTTGAGTTTAACCAGAGAATAAGATGTCTTTAAGAAGATTACATTAGGTTACAGCATTGAGAGAAAAGGCTATTGTGCACATAAAAAGGCATAGAGAAACATGGAGCATAAATTTAAATTAGTGAAGTCATCATTAGAGGAAGGCCATCAAGTCTACCTTTTCTTACAAAGGAACAACCAAGTGCTTCATAGGACCAAACAAGTAAAAGAAGCCACCTTATAGTTGTTGGAGACAACTACATAAGGATAGCCTATTGCCAAATTGCAATGGAAAGCAAAAGCTGCTAAGTGGGAGATGGGTGAGATTGATTCCTGTCTTACACAGGATTATGGTTAAGGCCTTGTATCAAGTTTAATTAGCATTATGTTTTCTTCATTAGTGGTTTAGGAAATCTTTGATTCTAAAAATTTCATTATGTAAGTGCATATATAAATGGAGTGTATTAAAGAACTTGTGCCCTCAGTTTATTTTGGGTCCCAGTGATACTCTCCTAAAAGACTTCCTTGTCATTGATCTATCATAAATTACCCCTTGCTCTCCCTTCTCATATATGGGATGGTTGGGTAAAATTTATGTACTTTCTTTCTTAAGGGATTGTTTTAAAATATGTATCACTTGGTTTTTTATAGATGAGCAACATTTAACTATAGAAACAATGAAATTTTCTTATGCCCTATTGCCTATAAATAAAAAATAATCTTCTATTCTTCCTTACTTAAGGTCTAATAGAAATGATCAGAGATATTTACTAAACGATGTTGATATGAGGTTGCCAGGAGAATTGAATGTGTGCTAGTTAGATGACAGATGAGACTCAAACATATAACAATCGCACTTGTGTATCAGGCTCATTTGTGTATCAGGCTTATGTTGTTAATGCCATACTCTGGCACTTGCACAAGAAACATTTCCCAGCCTTCCTTAGTAAAGCAATATCATAGATATACTTGGCTAACAGAAATTAAGGACTTGAAAAATGAGTGCAACTCATGTTAAATGAGGAGAAGGAGCAGTGTGTTTAGTACACAAGTGTACATGTTTATGTTTTAAACATAAAACTTAAGACTAAGAGTGTTCCCTCCTTCAACCACATTACTCTCATAGCACTTTTACTGCCCTTTTCGTGAAGAACACTTACACTATGGTGATTTTATTTATTTGAATTATTATTTGATTAATGGCTGTTTCCTCTGCTAGACCATACGCTCTATATGTGCAGGGCAGTGGTGTGTCTTATTCACAGTATTTCCAATGTCTTGAATGATATCTGATTCATAAATGATGCTCAACATGTACGAGGTCCAGCAGAAGTAATGCCCTTTTTTAAATGAGGTGGTAATCTATGTCAAATCTTTTATTACACTATCATAAGCAATTCCATAGCAAAACATATCACAAGCAAGTACATTACACTACTTAAAAAAAAATAGAGGGTGTTACTTCTGCTGGACCCTGTATTTGTTAAAGATGGAAAGAATGAACGAACAAATGATTATGAAATTTATTTTGTGAAAGCTTTAAGGATTAATTTTAGTCTTACTAGAATCAGTACAATGCTCTGAACATACAAGCATTATGCTTTTTACATTTTTTAATTTTGATAAAATGTACATAACATAAAATTTACCAGTTTAACCATTTTAAAGAGTACAATTTTATGGGATTAAATATACATGTTGTTGTGCAACTAGCGTCACCGTCCATCTCCAGAATGATTTCATCTTCCCAAATTGAAACTCTGTACCCATTAAACACTAACTTCCCATTCTTTTATCTCCCCTCACCCACAGCCCCTAGCAACCACCAATCCATTTTCTGTATCAATTTGACTATTCTAGTATCTCATATAAGTGAAATCATGTAAGATTTGCCCTTTTGTCTCTGGCTTATTTCACTTAGCATAATTTTTTTTAAGGCTCATCCATATTGTAGCACATACTATAATTTCATTTCTTTTTAAGGCCAAATAGCAGTCCATTGTATGGATAGACCCCATTTTGCTTAACTGCTCATTTGTAGATGGACACTGGGCTCATTTCCACCTTTTGGCATTGTATACAAATATATGCTCCAGTCCCTGCTTTCTTTCTTTTTTATGTTTTTATTGTACTGTTAAGTTTATTGGCGTGACATTGGTTACTGAAAATTTTCAATTCTATTGAATACATACACAGTGGTGGAATTGCTGAACCATATGGTAATTTATTTCTCATTTTTTAAGAAATAACCATACCATTTTTCACAGTGGTTGCACCATTGCCACCTGCAATGCACAAGGATTCCAATTTTTCTACATCCTCATCAACATGTGATTTTTCTTTTCTTTCTTTCTTTTTTTAAGATTTATAGTTTGAGAGAAGGTGAGAGAGAGAAAGAGAAAGGGGAGGGCCAAGAGCAGTCTCCATAGTTGTACTTCACTAGTTATGACATAATTTCATTCAACATCGGTGTATGTAGGGCCTCATGGTCAGGAACCAAACTGAGAGCCTCCCACATGGGAGGCAAGAACCTCCGCCACCATCCTGGCAGTCACCACCGGTCCTGCAGTTCAGCATATGAGCTTGCACGGGCTGGGGCTGAGATTCAAACCTCAGACCTCGCGATTGCAAGACAGCGCTCAACCTGTTGAGCTATCCTGGCATCCTTTATTTTATTTTTTTATGACATCAATACCAATGAGTGTGAAGTGGTATCTCACTCTGATGTTGATTTGCATATCCCTAATGACTGGTGATGTTGAGCATATTTTCACATAGTTATTGGCCATTTGTATATCTTCTTTGGAGATATATCTATTCATGACTTTTGCCCATTTTTAATAGGGTTGTTTTTGTTGTTGTTGTTATTGCCACTGAGGTGTGGGAGTTCTTTACACATTCTAGTCATTAATCCATATCGGATATATGATTTGCAAATCTTTTCTTTCATTCTATGTGTTGCCTCTTCACATTGTTGATAGTGTCTTTTGATGCCTAGAAGTTTTTTATTTTGATGAAATCCAATTTATTATTTCTTTGTTGCCTAGTATTGTATAGTATAGCAATCACTGTAAAAGCAATTCTGGGATCATGTGGACTTGAGTCCAAACCCTGATTTTGCTCCTTTTCAGATGGGTGGTCCTGGGTAAGTTAATTTTTCCTTCAGTTTGCTTATTTATAAAATTGTACTAATAAACACTTGTTTGTATTTTGGAAATTAAAACATGTAAAGGAGCTTTGGGATCCTGATTCATGCTAAAAGAATATTCAACAATGACATCAACAAGATTTAGATTTCAAGCTG
The DNA here is from genome assembly GCA_004027555.1 of Craseonycteris thonglongyai. Lineage (NCBI taxonomy): Eukaryota > Metazoa > Chordata > Mammalia > Chiroptera > Craseonycteridae > Craseonycteris > Craseonycteris thonglongyai. The sequence goes on along the minus strand of PVKE010002430.1, from coordinate 52,941 downwards.
GTAAGATTTTTCCTGAATCATTACAGCTACAAGATCAGTGAACTTGGCATGAGGTAAATTTTTTCTTCAGGAAATAAGTTGAAATCATTCTTCTACTCTTGGTCTTCAATATCACAACATGTTTGCTCCTTTTTAAAAGAGGCATAGGAAAAATAATTCTCTCAAAAGAAGATCTGGCTATTAGAAATAATTTCCCATGACATTTTGGCATTTTATTAATATATACATATTTCCAGGAGGATCATAAGAGGAAAAGCTGACAGTTTCATTTATCCCCTTTCTAATGCCTAACAGTAAACTCTGTTATGAATAAATCAATGAAACAAGGAGACCATTAGACTGATGTGGCTCTAATGTTGTGGTGGCCTATATAAGCAAACCCAAATCTATGCCTGTAAAGGTTTCAAAGTTACAAAATCAAGATGCTAAGGACAATCAATCACAGACAGACAGTTAAGCTTTAAGTTATAACCAATCAATTATTTCCTTACTGTGCACCTGCCTTTTCTCTAAAAAAGCTTCTGTCTGTGGAGTGCTCCTAACCACTTCCAATTTGGCACTGCCTGAGTAGAATCTATTTTTGCTCAAATAAACCCTTAAGATATTTAATATGCCTCAGTTTATCTTTTAAAAACTCTTAATATAACCAAGACTTTTCCACTGGCTTTGCCACAGCTCTGAATCCTTCAGCTACCCATTCATGGTAGGGAACTGTCCATAGGAAGCAGGTAGGAAGAAGGGAAGTTGTGCTGAAGGATATGATTGGTCATGCCAACCAATTGCTTTCCCTGACAGGAGCTTTGTGTTTTAGTTACACAAAATCAGGAAGGAGCACCTTCTTTCTCCTTTTCTCTTCCTTCCCTTCTCTTCTCTCACCCTCTTCTCCCATTCAAGATGTTTTCCCCCAGTCATTACTATTGCCCCAATCTGTTTCTTTCCATGCTGTTGACATCATTTAGGCATCAGAAGGATTAGGCTGAGTGCCAGATTATCACATGATTATTGGGCAATCATGGGCAAGTCCTTCACTTTTGTGACCCCTGGTTTCTTCACTTATAGGTAAAGACTAAACCATCTCTCAGGATTGTGATAAAGACTAATTGAAATAATGTATGTGAATGTGTTTTATGTCCTGTAATATGCTGCACAAATTCTAAGTTTGGGTTTTTTTAAACCTCATATGGGAAAAATTCTACATTAATTTTCCTCCATCTTTCCTGGGGAGGAATCATCTTCTTAATTTCTTTAATGGGGGTAAGTCAAGAGAAAGGACCACATTCACCAATATGTGATTATCTAAGTTTTAGTCTAGTTTGATAAGGGATGAGAATGTGGTAACCCCAGACAATCTTTTATCCTATAGTTCAACAGTGGGTACTGCACAGAGAGAGCAAGGAGTAAAGAGAAAGGGGTCAGGGTGTCAGAGTCACTAGCCACTGATACTGTAAACAGTCTTCCCTGCTTCAGAATTAATAACAAGCCTTGTCAATGGGAATTGCAATGTGTGAACTCCCCAAAAAGGACCCGCATGGCTTCTGCCTGATAGAAGGGAAATGACCTAAGTGAAGCCTGGGTTATCACCGGATGATTGTGTGACAAGACCAACTGTGTGGAAGACAGAAGAATTGCATAAGTGCTCAATAAATGTATACATCATAAATGAGTTGCTTGGAAGAGTCACACAGCAGTAGTCAGTTTTCAATGACCATCGAGTCACTGCCTACTCATTATAATCCTCCAGAAGTATAGTCCACACCATGGGTGAACCGTGTATTGAAGAAGCTATTCTCTCATTGTTTGTCATCCATAATTCTCTAAGGACACACATTACTTTCTGCTTTGTAGAGCTTCCCTGCTCAATGTGGTAGCCACTAGCCATGTGTAGCTTTGTAACTTAAACTTAAAATAATTCATATTAACTAAAATTAAAAATTTCATCCCTCAATCACACTAGCCTCATTTGAAGCGCTCAATAGCCATGTGTGGCTACTGTATTAGTGTAGATAAAAAATATTTACATTGTTGCCAAAAATTCTATTGGACTATGGGAGAATTCTGTTCTAAAATACTCACCCACTTTCACCAGCCCTCCTTGGCTTTTATCAAATAGTCTCACCTTCAGGGCTTTCCTTGATCCCTTCTTCCCATATAACCTTAGTCACATCCTCCAATTTCCCACAGCTCTTGATACTACATCTATTTTAACAAAATTTATTACATTGTGTCATGACTATGTGTTTGCATATGTGACCTTCTGATGAGGCTTTGAGCACCCTCCAAAGAACAAGTTTTTCTTATCACCACATCTCCAACAATGCATGCTATGTGGCAAGTGCTCAACAAATGCTAAATGCAGGGATGTAGGAATAATTGTACTTCACATAAACAAGCAAACGCACATGTTAGGAGCTCAGAGTGTCAGTAACACCTTTCTCCCTGTGGCTCTGACAGACGTATCACACACACAGAAAATAAGAAATAAGAAAAAAAAGGAAAGAAAGAAAATACCATTGTATCAGTCTGGGCAGATATCTGGAATCACACACACACCACCACCACCACCACCACCAAAGCAGAGCTATGGCAAAAAAAACAGAATACTCTATGAGCTCCATGGGGCCTCCTGCTTTATATAGTATACGCTCCCTTCCCCTAGTTTATGCCTATATCACCCCCAATCTCTTGAGTGGATCTTACCACTGGAATATGAAGGAATACCAAGCTGAAATACTCTCCCGTATTCCAGACAAAAGGGAATGAATAGATAGCAATGAGCATGTGTGCCCTAACATGCGGCACCTCACTTGTCTAAGCTGCTCACTTCTAAGATGGCATCAGCTGCTGCATCAACAGCCATCTTTATTATTTTTCTCATAGTAAAGGTTTTCTCCAAAGTGTCTTGGGTCTTTACCAAAGAAGAAAACATTTTTTTCCCTAACAGAGTACCCCTAATTCATGAAAGCTGGAGAGATCTCTAGGTCTTCTGTAATTTTTTTTAATACTATAAAATTAGCATTTTTCTAGATATATTGTTGATTACTGTATCAACACTTTTGCATAGATGTACAAGTAAAACATAGAAGTAACCTTGTTAGTACTCTAATCCAGCAACCCCTCTAGATCCACAATGCCCAGAATGTAATATGCTCATCTCCTGTGAAGCCTGGATTTCTCTCTCGTCCTATCTCACTGAAATCAGCACAGTACCTGTGGCTAGCTGGATGCCCAAGGACATGGAAAAGAGCTCACTCATTTCCTGTTATTTCTAGATTAGACTCTAGTGGGTGCCTGTTACAGAAATAGTCAATTCCTAAACCAAGAGCTTGGCCTGCTGAAGCTGCTTAGATTGAATAAGCTCCAAGTTGCATGTAACACATTCTTTCCTTAGGAATATTTCCCCTTTGAATTTACACAACCTTCTAACAGCTTTCTAAGACATTCACAATAACGTACCTACAGTTTGGGGAGAAGCATGTTATTTGGGTACCTATTACAATCCTCTGTTCATAGGACTCAGCTCAAGGGGGAAGAGAAAGAAAAAGAGAGAGACCGAGATGCCTTTCTTGTCTTTTTGGGAGAAAGCTACAGTCCTCTGTGTCTCTACTGATAATGGCAAATTGGCAACTAACCAAGCAAAACCTTCAGACCTACCAAACTTGAGGTTCCATTCTAGGCCTACAAAATTCATTGATTTTTAAATTAATTTATTCCCATAGTTATTCATGTATCCACTCCTTCATTAATCACTTTTTATCTTTACTATATGCTGTGGCAAAAGTAAATAAGATACAGCTCCCTTCCTTGTGGATCTCCCATTGTAGTTGGACTGGTTGACCTACATGAAAAGTGTATACTGACGTATACTCTTTTAAGAGAAGAATGCACATAATGCTATGACAACATTTAAGAGAAATAGTTTATTTCTCCTGGGCAAAGAAGATGGGAGGAACAGAAGTTGGGAAAGGCTTCAATGAGGAAACATTTGGGTAAGTCCTTGACACACTGAGAGTACAAATTTGAAGGACATTCAGTACTGGGGGAGAAACAAGAAGAAAGACAAGGGAGCTTGAAAATGTTTAATGTTGTTGGTAGAGACTATCACTGATTTTGCTGATTATCTTGCCTGAAGTTCATAAATGGGTCAAAACTGTTACCTCTGAAGGTCGTTTGTTTCTCCACACAAAACTCTCCTACTTGATCTCTCAGAATCATCTAGCTCCAAATATTTATATTTCTGTCTCTCCACCTTCCCAGTATCTTCAATGTAAAATTGAATAGACAGAAAACATTTAAACATGTACAATGTCTAGTTCCTCTCTTCTTCACACATCAAGGTCATTGAATTCAGAAAAAACAACAACAAAATAAGCAAAAGCTACAAGGGATGCTATATATTCATTCATTTTGAGCCAAGCTTCCCTGAGGCAAAGGACTGCTGGAACTTTCTAACATTCCTTGAGAGAAGTGCCTCTCTTTATTGTTGCTGAGTGAGAGCTGTTATTTTGTTTGGAAAACGTATGGTTCAACTAATTTTCCCTTCAAATGCATTTAGGCAAATTTAAAAGAAGAAATCTGCAAATCTCTGCAATTCATTTCACCGAATACCTTTAAGAAAAATGTGAGTTTTCCAAAACCCTAAACAAGCAAGGTTTTCCCTTCCTGCTATTAATAGAGAAATATCTTGTTACAGTTCCATAAACAGAGCCAAATTGAAAAAATTGCATTTAAATGATGTTAAGGTTTCCCAAGAAAACCACAAAACAAACTCAGAGTTCAGGCGATAATGCATCCCTGTTGTACCCTGGCACAGGAGCAAGCATTTGCAGTGACCATCTGGGATGTGTAACATCGTAATAAGGGCGAGGGCACCAGCTCACAGAGAACCCAAGAGCCAACACTTTTTTTCCTGCCAACTGTGATATATAGTATAAAGGTTTTGTTTTTGTTTTTTTCCAGGAAACCAGCATTTCAATTTTTACAAGGCATTTGAAGACACCAAAATTTTTTCAGTGCTATACTCCAAATGTCCAAAACAATGTTAAGCAAACAGTAGATGATCAATAAATATTTATTGATTGAATAAATACTAGAAATGTCAACCTTTTTCTATGGTAATAAAAATTTCATGATGCTTTGGGATCCTTTTACCTTCCTTTCAAGGCACCAAAAAATGTATAATTACTTACCCAAGAACAATATTTCAGGTGTGTTGGGAGAAAGGATAATTTCTCAAGTACTATTAAACTTATACATCTGAAAATCACTTTTAAAATGCACTTCTGTTACTACTACTTCTACTAAAAATGTGAAAAGACGAATTCAAAAAATCCATCAAAATGTCTTAGTCCTCACACCAAAAGCACAAGCAATCAAAGAAATAGATAAACTAGATCTGTTTAAAATTATAAACTTGTGTGATCCAAAAGACATCATGAATAAATTAAAAGACAGCCCACCAAATGGGAGAAGATATTTGCAAAACATATATCTAGGGAGATTTGTATCTATAAATCTAAAGAATTCTTATACCACAATAATTAAAAGACAACTCACTTAAACATTGGTAAAGGATCTGAATAGATATTTTTCTAAAGGAGATATATAATACCAGTTAAGTACAGAAAAAGATTCTATACATCATCAGAAAAATAATATCAATGTAAATCAAAACCACAATGAGATATCACTTTACACCCACTAGGATGGCTACAATAAAAAAGACTGACAAATAACAACTATTAGTAAGGATACAGAGAAATCAGAACCCTCACACATTGCTGGTAAGGACATAGAATGGTGCAATCATTTTGGAAAACTGTTTGGAATTACCACAAAACTTTCGAACAGGACCCCGCAGTTTCATTTCTAGGCATATATACAAGAGAAATGAAAACATTTGTCTACACAAAAACTTGTACACTAATGTTTTTAGCAGCATTATTCATAACAGCCCAAAATTGGAAACAACCCAAATGTTCATTAGCTGATAAATGAGTAAATAAAATGTGTTATATACCTACAATAAAATATTACTTAGCAATAAAAAGAAATTAAATGCCGATACATGCTACAATGTGAATAAGCCTTAAAAACATTACAGAAAGTGAAAGAAGCCCATCACAAAGGAACACATATTGTATGATTTTATTTACATGATATATCCAGAACAGGCAAACCTACAAACAGAAAGTAGATTAGTGATTGCCTGGGAATTTGGGGTAAAGAAAGGCAGGGGGAAAAATGGGGATGCGGGTGGGGGGTAGTGATGGGTGACTGTTGATGAATTCTTTGTTGCAGGATGATGATTATGGCAATGGTTGCACAACTCTGAATATACTAAAAATCACTGAATTGTTCACTATAAATATGTCAGTTGTTTGGCTTGTGAACTACCATATATCTCAATAGAGCTGTGATTTAGAAAAATTTCTTGGCCTTATTATTCTTTTTTACCTGATTAGTGAAATTAAAAGATGGACATCAAATGTATATGATGTATATGTTCATCCATTTTTTTATAAACTCAATGAATTGCATAGTAATTATCTGTTGCATATTATTGTACCTGAGTATTACTATGAATAAAATGCTTCAAAATGACAAATTAAAGTGTTTTCTCAATGGAGATTTAAATCAATTTTGAATGGACTTGGAGTGATCTAGATGATTTACCAGATGCTATACTTATCCCTAAGTAAAATAATTTTCTGCCATGCAACTAAGAACCTGGTAAAAAGGAAATTTTATTAACATTTTTTCACTATAACATAGCAAATACATTAAGTTGAGCTTCCTGCAAATATTAAAATGCTAAAGTATGTCCTACATAGTATAACTAAATAAAGCACAATTTTATTTAAAAGATAAATTCAAAGTAGTCCAATAAATTTAAAATAATGCTTGGGTGTTATGTTATTTGTAGAGATATATATTTTCCCAAAAGATACATTTTTATAAAATTATTTTACTACAAATAAGCTGAATTTTATTTATACACTAAGGTAAATTGGTAAAGTGAAGTTGAAACTGAAAGAAATAGTAAAGATTTTCATACCAGTCACTCCCTTCACATGTTAAAAACAAACAAAAACAAATAAAAAAACAAAAAACAACAGAGACCTAAAGTGGTTAAGTTTTTCTCCAAAATCATGATTGAGAAATCCATAGTTTGAAACCAAGTTGTTTACCGGTAATTCCCAAGAAAATGATCTTACCATACCAAAATTAAAAAGAAGGGAAGGAAGGAAGGAAGGAAGGAAGGGAGGGAGGGAGGGAGGGAGGGAGGGAGGGAGGGAGGGAAGGAAGGAAAGAAGAAAAGGAGGGAAATTTATTATTTGAAAACTTAACAGCATGCAATTGGATGCTAAGTTTTTATGTCTGTTGCATGCTTCTATACTTGAATATATCATTATTTGCTCATATATTATGTTTTTCAGCTTTGATCTCCTAGAAGGCTGCAATCACGTGTTTCGTTAACTGTTCACATATCCAACTTCAGTCTCGGCTTATCTGAGAAACTTTTATAAAGAATGACCAACAAAATTAAAACACAGGGAAGCTGGGATGGCTCAGCGAGTTAAGCACTTGCTTTGCAGCCCTGGGGACTGAGGATCGAATCCTGGCCCATGCGGACATGTATGCTGAACTGGGGTGTGCATCCCATGTGGGAGGCCTCCAGTTCAGTTCTCACCCCACCCTGGCTTGACCCCTGGCTTGAGGGGGCATGCCTCCCATGAGGGAGTCTCCCCTGCCCAGCTCTTGTCCTGCACAGCCCCCACCCACCTGTGTGGAATGAAACCATGTTGAAAACTGATGATGTACAACTATGGAAACTGCTTTGGGCCCTCCCCTTTCTCTCTGTCTTTCTCTGTCCCTGTCTCTCTCTGTCTCTGTCAAAATCACTAAAATAAATCTTTTTAAAAAAAATTAAAACACAATATAGTAATAATTTAGTACAGTTAATTTCCAATGAAAGGCTTAAAAAAAACCTCCACGTAGCTAGGTCAATAAATTCCCACAAGAAGAAACCCAGCATGGTTACACTACAAAATAAAGGATTCTTTAAAAATGTATCTAATTAGAGTATTGGTATAACATATATCAGCTGTACCATGACTCCTGAAAGAAGCTTATGAGATGATTAATTTTAATGGCTATATACCAGGTTTGATTAGAAATTCCTCTTTTGGAATCTTCTTTATCCCCTTCAACCAAATCCTCCCAGAATCGCCCTATTCCAAATATTGCTCTTTTTTCCTAATAAAAACTCTAGCTATCTCCAAAACTTCTTATCTATTTCATACTAAGGTGAGAGGTGCTGAAAAGTTTAAACCTGGCAGCCGATGTCTCAAGAACTCACATTTCAAAAGTAAGTTTCCTTTTGCTCAAAATTTTACTCATTAATGAAAAGCGTAAGTGTGAACCTTTGCTGTATCAGCAACATTGTGCCCCAACCTCCTCTGGAGGCCACTGAAGTCTCCTGACCCCCTACATTCCAGAAATGGGGGTCAGCAACTGGGTGCCCTGCTTGTGAAAAGCTGTTGACCTCTGGGAGGGAGCTTGTAGGGAAGCAAGTGTTAATTTTCAAAATGTGACTGGTTGTGATAGCAGCAACCTCATCTCATCACAATGTCCCTTGGAATGTTTTCCCATCAAGGGGTCTAGAAGCGATCTGTCATCACTGGTCAGTGGTACAAGCAGTTCATTCTTGTATCCTTGCCCTTCTCCCCTGGACCTGAAACAAAACACACCACTCTGCCCTCCTCTTCTCACAGCTGAATGTTCATGTGTTGAACATTTGTCAGGGCTTCACCTTCAATGACATGGTCAAGGCACCAAGAAATTATATTTAAATTATATTTAACACATGAAAAATAAATACCAGGACCATTTCTCCATGCCTTATAATCAAAAGCTACAAAGTCTGTGATGGGGGTATGCATGTGTATGCTTACACTTGGAACAACATTTATAGACACTTTAAATAATTACCCTCCAAAGTCATAAAAGGGTTTAGTAACACACTTTAATATATAATTTCTTAAGTACTTTTTTAATAAAATACAGATATATAATTATAATTATCAATGCATGTATGTCATTTAATATAATGATAAAAGCCTAGTCTTTGTAGTGACATGGTGATTAATATTTACAGTATAGCCTAAAGGAAACAGCATTTGCACAATATTGCTAAATCAAAAAAAAAAAAAAGGTTAATTAAAATTCCACCTGTATTGTGGTGTCATCTCAAATCCTTAATAGCAAAAAGAAAAATACTCTCCCTATTAATACATATGGGTATAGATCATTACTTCCATGTCTTCTGAAGATGAAAAACCTTCTTGTTCTTCTTGAATTACACCAAGCACTAAGGCTGGGATGTAATTATGAGGACTTTTCCCAAATCATCATCAAGCTATTCATACCATACACAAATATCTTACATAGGCCTCTCTATTGGAAATATTTCATGTCCCTTCATGCTAATCTTAAATTTAAAAATCAAAACTAATTTGGTGAACTGTTACAGAATTCATGAGGAAATTTACCAGTATCTATAAACAGAATCACATTCTGTGCAAATACTGTTCAAATAGTAATCCCCTGAAATATCTAACAGCTGTGCGTTTTAAAATAAGAAAGTAAATCAGGAACTACCGTACACCCTTTCCCCACCTAAACCAGGGACAAGTTAAAGCAACTCTGTTTAGCACTGAAAGGCAATTGCTTTAGTTTGGCAAATATATGAAATGTAATAAGTTAATGGGCAGACGTCTTATTTTAGTTTTTCAACAGGCATATACTGGTAATGCTCCTCACCATGCATTCTTAGTCTTTCCTATTCATCTCATGTGTTATCAAAGTTACTTATTTTGGTATCTTAAAGCATGTATTCATTATTTTAGAGATTTAAAAAATAATGATGCTCTTTTCATTTTTCCAGTTTTGCGGTTAAAAATGCTGTTGAGGTTAAAAGTTTTATTGCTCCTTTATCATAATTAGTATCTTCCTCCTGAGTCCTCTGAGAGGGCGGGCCTTTATAATCCTGGGCTTCTTGGCCTTTGCACTACCACTCCTAAAAGACAGATTGCTGGAGATAACCCCCTGAAATTCCTTACAGCGTTATTTAACACCATAAAGGCCTAGAATCTATCTGTTTGGGGAAAGACTCAGACAGAGGAACAAGGTTAAGGAGGGAAGAGGTTTCAATTTGTAGGAGTTATGAGACATAAATAAGTAGCATAAATGCCTTTTTCCTCACTTATAGACCATAGGTCAAGAATCTCAAAGCAAGATTAAAAAAAAAAAAAATCCTGAATGAAAAATCACACTATAAAAACCTACAGGATAGCTGACAATATGATTCCTCTTGATTTAAAAAGACAGACACTTCTCAATGAAATTAAAGAATTTGAGGTGGTTTTGTTTTTGCCATTCCATTTATATCACATATTCCTTTCCTACTGAAAACTGAAATTTAAAAATGTTTATAGAACATTCTCTAATGGTCTAATTGATAAACTAAACAAAATGAGCTAAAAATCCAAAATAATGGAAATTTATTCTGTAGATGAATAAATACCTCTTATATGCCCAATGGAAAATGAAAAAACAATCACAAGCCTCTCCTCCATCTTCCTTAAGAAAATAATTATTATGGGTTATGGGTTTTTACAGAACCAATGTCATATATCTGTGATAAATAAGAGCAAGTAGGAACACAAAAGCAAATTTTTTATGAATATAAATACCTCCTATCTAACACTAAGACTTCAACTGGCTTTTTGCATTTTAGGCTCTCACACTGTGCCCAAAAATAACGAAATCACAACACTCTGTGTGCTGGTTACTGCTGGTTATCAACACTTAAGTATGAAACTGTATAGAGCATTTTTCAGATAAATTATTATAAGTCTTAGTCGGCTTAGGATTGTTGCCAAGTTTTTAGTCTGCTGTTTGGTTTTTAAAAGAGTCTGAGAACTTTGGTTAAACATACTACATTTGCGGCAATATTCTGTGCAACTGGATGAACTAAGGGACAATAAAAAAAAATACACAGGGAGGATGCGGCTTTGTCGACTTGAAAATTCCACATGCTATATACAGTATACATATATACCATAGATAATTACAATCTCACCATGGGAACGTCAAAAAACTCAATGAGCCTTCATTTTCTATTATATGTACATTTTAAAAGTTACTGACAGTTACTTTTCATAATACTTAAAAAAATGAAAGTGAAGAAAGAAAATACATTAGATCAATTTGAATGTAGTTTAACTTAAAGGCTTCATCAGACCATATGTGCAGACACTTGAGATGATGACAGAGTTAAGCTTCCTAGGGTCCTCGAGTCAAAGAAACTCTGCTGACCCCCACTGCTAAGCAGGTGCACTCCTTCCACAGGGGGCAACATCTGCCGATCGGTCATGGTCCCACTCGGTGAGGACCCCAAGAAACTTCCTTGGGAAGAAACAATTTTCTCAGGGCTGGCAGCCAGTTTGGGGGATGTGGAGAAGTTATATCCGTACAAGGCACAGGGGCTGTGTAACCTGAAAGTGTTATAGGAACCCTGATGGGTCTGGTTAGCAGCAAAGGCATTGCTGGAGGGTGAAGGCATGATGTACTGGAGCTGGGGGGACATCCCCGAAATCTGCATGGACAGGCTGGTCTGTGGGCAGCTGAAGGTGTCCCCATCAGTGCCACCCATAGACATGTTTACCGAGGCACTGCTGCTCACGCCCACATAGGAGGGAGTCCTGGGCGAGGCAAAGGTCTCGCTGGTCTGGTTGGTGAGCCTGTTGTAGGTCTCGGCCAAAGATGTGCTGTATCGGTTGAGGGTGAGGCCTGACCGGGCACAGGCAGAGTAGTCAGCCGGGGCCAGACTACACAGCTGGCTGGCGTTGGGCCCCAGATGAAAGGCAGGAGAGGAGCAAGGGGAGCCAGACAGAAGATGAGGGTGGGTGGCAGGAACGCCATTCCCAGAACCTTGGAGTAAGGTGGAGGAGCTTGTATTCCCTAAAAGAAAAGATGAAATGTAAAGAACGACTCCACAGCCAGCATTTCCTTTCAGGTTTGTAAACAGGAGCTAGCCACTGCTTGTTATAAGGGGAGCTATAATGATGAATAGGAGATGGGTTAAGCTTTCAAACAACTATAATAAAATTGAATTCTGATTAAATGTTTAAAACACAGATCCTCCTAATATTTTCAAGTCAAATTATCTCCCTAGGAAATGATGTATTTTTTTTTTTTATTGCAGAAGTAGAACACTAGCATACAAAATTTTCACATTTTCTCCCTCAATTAGCTTTCTCAAAGTTTTCTTATTTACTATAATATTATAAATATTTTAAATATTGAGTTTCCCAGAAACTTCATGTAATGTAAATTTCATCTTACTCTGTATCTTGTCTTACAAGTCTAATCATCACCTCTCATTTACTCACTTTTACCTCTTCTTTCAGCAGAGCTTGCTCGGGATCACTACATTATCTTGCAAAAGAAAAAAGAAGGAACTCAAAGGAAAGAGCTGAAGTGGTCAGAAGCACATCCTGCCTCAAACACGCCTGTCGCTGCCCTTTGAGAACTCCTGTGTGTCAATGACTATACTACGCAGGGCTTGGCTAAGGCAATAGGCAATAAGCTAGACCAAAAGTTCCATTTACAACCAGAAAACAGGTTGGTGAAGCACATGCTAAATAAATAACACAAGAGTAGAGGTCCAGCAAACAAACAGTCCTGTGAAACAGAGAGGGTGGTTAACCCTACATCCAATCACTAACTATAATGATGCCTGACTTCCCTCTCTGGATTTGCTGGCAGATTGATGATTGCAAACTTGACAGAACTGAGGGGGAGAGGAGAATTCCTGGGGGCCAGACAGGTTGTAAAACCTTCATTGCTCTAGTGACAGTATTTTATACAGCTTCTCAAAATAATCTAAAAGCCCAATCCAACCAATGATGATTATCTAAAACCCAGCATGCTGAATTCTCACTGGGGAGCTAAGCAGGATCCGGCATAAATCGTCCGAGTGCGGGAGTGGGCTGAGAGTCCAACCCACACCCAGCAGAAAGGGAGGCATCATCCCTTTCCATGCAGCTCCCCCTGAGGAAACACCAGCCCTGGACTTGGGGGGAATACTCAGAGGGGAGCCCAGGGAACTTTGCCCAAGTGTGCTTGACCTTCTCGTCATCAGGCCAACAGGAGAACCCTGACTAGAGGCAATTTTGCTGAAGGAAGAGAAAAAGTAAGCTGGCCAGAAAGGGTAAACTGGGACTGGCATTGGCCACTTCTCAATATTTCATGAGGCGCATGGGGCACCAGAGCCCATTCGTGTACCTCTAATTTTAATAAGAGATTGAAGAATGGTCATGAAATAGAGAAACAGCCTAAAATATCGAAGACTTAACCTAAGACCACAACAGCTGTTTTTCCGAGTCCAACCCCATACAACACAGAAAAGAGATGGATCCTGTAATAGGAGGATATTGGTGATGAGGTTGCCATGGCAGATGTAGATAATGACTTGTGCATTTTTCAGGGCCTGTGCTTCCAGGCAGGAACTGGCTGTTTTCACAACTGGGGAGACTCTGTGGTTTACCTTGCTTGGGAATTCCAGGAATATCTTCAAAGGTGAGGGTCCGTAGTGAAGGCCTCCAGAATGCATATGACTCCACAAGGGCTTCCAAACCCATTCTAAATGGAAGGATCAGGATAGGGGTGTAGACAAAAGAAGCCTCGTTAGGAGTACTGGAGCTTTCCTCAGTAATAAGCAACCCAGAAAACACTGGGGGTGTTGACAGTGCCCCAACATTGGCAGGTTAGGAGCTTGACACTGGCAGAAAGAAATGCTTCAAGGATGGGTTGCCGTTCCATCACCAGGAGCACCGAAGGATGGGAACCACCCAAGAAGTCCTCTTAACATTCTCAGAAAATTAAGCTGACCTTGAAGATCAAAAGCTCTCCTTTTGGGCTAAGAGGCTGAGATGAAGAGCTGGCCATCTTAGCAGACGTGAGTCCTATGATCTGGAACCCATCCTTTCTCCTTGTTACATTCCTTCTCCCTCTGCTGAGGAAGACTCTGCCACAAAAGCACGCCCTACAAAACCACCTCTTTTCTGAGAGGCAGTTTAAGCCCATCATTTGGTGCCTTGGCAGCCAGCTTAGAAGAGCACTCATCCAAAGAAAACGGATTTCTCTCTTGGGGCCGTGATCTCCAGGGTGGCCAATACGGCTCTCCCTCCAACCACAGGGGGTCGGAGAGGCCATACTGGCCTCTCAGAAAGGTGATCTCATAGGGTGGTAAGATATATGGAGCTAGCATTAGCATCAAACATTATTTAAAATCCCTACATACACTTAATGGATGGATGCTTAAAGAGACAGGATAAATTGGTTATGGACTTTTTACATGATATACATATATTTCAAAATAAGGGCAACTATTCTAAATACATACATAAACATATGTATCTCCTACCAGAAGTGATTCAAAGTCTTCCACTCCTTATACCAGACAACTAAGTCCTCTCTGTTCGGAAAATGAGGTCCTTCACTCAATTAGCCCATTCTTAAGACCTTACCACTCTTCCCTCAACCACTTTTGTCCTAAAACATTAGCTAACCTAGGTTACACTGTGCTTTTCATGAAACATACAGCTTCCTGAGTGTCAAACAATAGTCAGATAACTTTTGTGATTATTAGATACAGTTTTGTTTAAGACAGATAATTTGTATGTAATGCAGATATTAAAGATAGGGTCTATCTTTCATAGCTTAGACTCAACATGCTGCCTCCTCTGGATTCCCCATATCCCTAAGTCATGAACTATAAACGAAGACTAGAGGAAACCCTCTTCCCTGATTGAGTTATGCCAACTACAGAACATGCTGAAAGTTCTCTAAATACCAGTGGTAAGTGATGTGTGCAGATAAAACCATCTCACACAAACTCTCATCGTTCTGGCCTAAGGCTTTACACACTAAATTTTCTTCCTTAGAGTGTTTGAAGTAGAGTTCATTTTTTGTTGATTTCTGTCATGACTCCATAAGAAAAGTGAATATCCCATCTCAGTGATAAAAAGAGATACCTGTGTGTAGAGGGACGGTGTGGTGCATGCATAGGCTTGTATACATGAAACCTCCTCCTGAGTTCATACATGGACCTGACTCGTTTCTGAAGTCACAGCTTCAGAGAGATGCTGCTCTGGAAGCAAATCCAGACAGCCATCAACAGCCCCACGTAGTTGCTAGTAGGGAGCTGCCAAAGGGCGAAGCAGGGCACAGAGCGGACCTGTCTGTGCTTTACCTGGGCTGCACTGAGTGAAGGGCACAATCTGTATTCAGATGTAACTGGTGTGCCACAGAGAGACTAGTTAGTGGTAAGGACACTGGATCGAGGGTCAGGAGAACTGAATCGTCGCTGCAACTCACTAAAACTCACTATGTGGTTTTTTGTTTTTGTTTTTTTTTAATTAAATGTACTGGGGTGACATTGGTTAGTAAAATTACATAGGTTCCAGGTGTAATGTGATGTTTTTAACTTCCATGGACTTCAGTTTCCCACAAAGTGAGGATCAGAATACAAAAGCTCTGAATCCTCTCCTACTTCTAAAGTTGTTTGCTACTAAGTGATTTTTCCCAAACCAGACATCATATTTGTGGCTGACCACAAGTCAAATCCAAGATCGCTCTACTCAGTAATATTTTATGTACATTTAAGTATTAATTTGGGGGGAATCTGGCAGCCCAGTTCGTCCTGAAACCCCACGTAGCCTGCAGGTTGCATTTAATACTCAACTAATGAATGCTGGGTGCTGTTTAGCTGAGCCCTCTATATTGAGCTTGTCCTAATATAATATTTGTATAACTTCCTAAAAGCAAGCTTTTTTAAATGTTAAAGAATGTTATGACACAGTTTAATATAAACTGCTTTTTTTTTACCACACAGATGAGTTTCAGTAATCATAGTTTAAAATATTAAAGATACAAAAGCAGTTAAGAAGTAGTCTCAAGGGTCACTTACTAAGAGGTAATTAATGAGCTACCACTGAATTAGAAATTTATTAACTATAGAGATGAGCACTACTGCATGACTTGCTTTAGTAATATAAGCTGTATTATGCTTCAAATACAAATCTATAGGCTAAATTCTGAGGGAGAGGTTATTGATCATGCCAAACACAGAACCCCAAGCTTTAAAAAGATGCTCTGAAGGTTACGTATCTACAAGTGATCTGATCTGGCGTTCTTGGTATTTTTCTTCAGGCTGCTGTTTCACACTGCAAGTTCCAAAAAGGATTTCAGATATTTTGCAGGAAACAGTTATAAAATATTTATTAGCTGAATCTGGACTTTTTTTTTTTAAAGCCTTCATTTTCTCCAGTAATGGAGACTTTTCCCGTCTAGTTAAAAGAAAGATAAAAGGCACCTCCTGCAGGAGTGTAGCCAAGGCGATAATTTATACAAGATGCCTTTGAACAATTTCCACATTTTATCACCACCCTAATTTATGCTATCAAATGGCCAAGTTTATTTAGTAAAATGGTTATGCTTTTCCTGAAGTATTTAAAGAGAAGAAATTTTTGTACCTTCCTGAGTAAAAAATTTTATAGGGTCAAACCTAAGGCCTAACTGAAGAATGGAACTATTCTCAGCACATAAATTCTCTTTCACGTAGCAAATGTCTTGCAGGAGAGCTTTTAAGGGCTAAAGCTACTGATTTCTATAAAATAGGCTGTAGAGTCATAAATAGCTAGAAAGGGATAATTTTTAATTAAAGCAAATTGTTTTATAAAGTTTAAAAAATCACAAGTCCATGTTTATTTCTTGTCCTGTTTAATTTGTTTATTTCATGTATGAGGAAAAATAAAAATAGAATTTGTATTAAAAAGCAATAACAACAGCATGACAGAACCAGGTGTATTAAAGAAATATATTGAACTTTTCCTCATGGGCTTTCTTCTCAACTAATATATAAAAATATCAGCCCTCCCACGAACTGTCAACATTAATGCACCCTCCAAGTCTTATATACAATGAAGGCTATTTTTTTTTTTAAGGAAAATAATACATAAATTAGAAATCTTTAAAGCTGACCAAATTTTCTCTTCTCCAGATATGTGTCTTTTGTATTTATCAACAGAAAATGTTAAACTCAGATATTGTTAAATGGAAAATATTTACATACAGATATTTAGCATTCCAAAATAAGCACAGAAGAGCTTACGCATAAGAAGCAGAAAAAAATCATTGTTAATAAGAAAAAAAGTGAAACTATTCATTTCACTAACAAGAAAGCTATGTTTAGGCTTAACATGTTTGTTTGTTTGTTTGTTTGTTTTTCCTGTACTAAGATATTGTTTACACATTTGGAACAAAATTAAAATTTTAAGTTTCAGAAAAATATAAAAAGTGTTACAACATAATTCATTATTTTATGCATATTCAGTAGACACTAGAAGTTTTAGAGTCAGGAAAGAAAATAGTAGTCAGTACTATGGATACCATGCCTATCTACTCCTGAAACAGCCAATGGGAAATATTCATATCGAGCCCAACATTTTGGCCTCGTGATACCAAACAAGAAACTTAGTAGTTTATTTTCACTGAAGCCAGCCACTAATTATTTTTCACTGACCATATTTAAAAAAACCAAATGACTTTACATTATGCTGACATATCTAGAATTCTTTCTGAAAACTTGTCATATGCATTTTATCATCTCACTTCTGCTTGTAGGTTTATTCACTATTATTAGCTACCCAAACATGCATTTAAAAATTTTTTAAATGTATTGTTTCAAAAGCAAACCAAAAGTGTACGAGCAGTGTGATGGCCCACTGTCCACAGCAGTGAAGGCTTTGCTAGAGCAATCATACAGAAGTGTGATAGTTCATGCTATATACTCTCTAAGCCTCAGTGCTGCCCGCCCCAGAGTTTCAATGAGTTTTAATGAAGGTATTCTCTGCTTCAAACAAACAAACAAACAAACAAACAAACCTGAAATAAATGCAAGACTCTTAAATAGATAAATACAATTCTGCTATAACCAAAACCACTCACACAAAAAATTCCACCAAAGTATTTGTCAAGGTGGAAAAAGAGTCCTCCCAAAGTTTCTCTCAGTCACCTCACCAGGGACCATCTCAGTTACTAAATTATTTAACTTCCAGAAACTCCTCAGAAAAGCAAAGTTAACCCAGAGGTAATGTAGCACAACCAAAGCCAAGCAAATTTTTTTTTCCACATTGAAAAAGAGTAATTTCAATACAGAAGACAACAGAGTAAGAATACATGCAAATCTTCCTATTGAGTGAAGAATTTCAGAGGGAGCCCTGTTATTAGTCAGTCTTATAGATCTACCCACACTAAGCTAGAGGTTACTCTCAAAATAATTTAGTTGTATTTCAGTCCTTATATTAATGGTGTTTAAACAATGCCATTGCATAGGAAGACAAAAATCAAGTCTCTGTAAGCACTTGAGTGTATTCTGAGAAAAGGTCTCAGACTACACATACTTGCCCAACTAATTAGCTGAAAGAACTAAAAATCTGGACTACCACCTGATTGTTTTCTTCCTACTTTTTAAAATAAAAATTGTCCCTAAAATAAGACAATTGGGGGTTTTGACTTCATGTAGACACAGCCTATCAATACCAATTTTCAAGGTGTACAGAATAGTTTCTAAAGTAATAAAAATTTCTCAAATTTTTCTTTTTAAAAATAATATGTGGGGATGCCAGGATGGCTCAGCGGATTGAGCGCTTGCTTTGCAGCCCCGGGGTCCAAGGATCAAATCCTGGGCCTGGCCTATTCGGACCCATATGCTGAATTGGGGTGTGCCCCAGGTCGGTTCTCAGTGAGGCCATGTGGGAGGCCCCCAGCCAAGTTCCCTCCCTGCACAGCCCTGTTCCCATCTGTGAAGTAAAACTATATTGAAAACTAATGACATACAACTATGGAGACTACTCTGGGCCTTCCCCCTTCTCTCCGTCTGTCTCTGTCTCTCTGTCAAAAAAATAAAAAATAAAAATAAATCTTTAAAAAAAACACTAAAATGCTTTTAAAAACATTTAAGTCAAAGCCTTACCCTGAAAAGGCATCTGGAGAACGTTAGTCTGTGATTACTCTCTACTACTATCAACAGTTATTAATATTTTAGAAAGTGTTGCACCAAACTCTATTGGAGGAGAATCACATCAATAAATTAGAAAACTTCTGGCACACAGACTGGGGTGATCAGCTTTTTGATAAAACTAATAGAGTGGAATTCATTACTGTAGCTCTCCCACTTAGTACAAACACCATAAAACATAACACACAGAAAAAATAAACAAGTGTGTGCCTGTCAGCAGAGCCAAAACAAATCTGGAAACTAAAGAACATCAGCTTTCTTGGCAATGGGGAGTAGTCTCATGTTCTAGTTGGAAAGCTGAGGGAACCAGAGCCCTGTCACATTCTGAAGACAGAATCAATAGATAGTTAGACATCACTAAGCAAATTCTGAACCAAGAGCTGATGCAGAGAGGATGCTGACAGGCTATTGAAGCCCCTGGGCCTGTAAGGGCAGGCTTCCTCAAAGCTCCCTCAGAGGTGGCGTACACTGTGCCCCCTGAGAACTTCCAATTTCACCCCAGCACTACACATCTAAGTTCACCCTAAGAATGGGCAGGTCACACAACACTACATCCAAAAATAAGTTACAACTAAGGCTCCATAATATTAACACATTTAAATCCTCATCAGAAGCAATTTCAAAACCATGTCAGTAAAATTAACTGTTTACTTTGTAGTGGAAAATTTACAATAAAAAATATATATTTATGTTTATCACAGCCAGAATGTTCTTTAACTAAGACTTACCTGTTACGCCCAGAGTCTCGGAAGCCTTTGGCAAATGGATTCCTATCTATCTTCAGACGAGTAATCTGCAGATCAGGGGAAAAAGAAAATCACATCAAACCTTATGATAAATGCCAAGTAAGTTTCTTAAAAATGAAAATGATGGAAGAACCGCAACTGATCCCAAAATTAAGTGTCAGAGGATTCTATTGTGTTCCTCTCTCATTTCCCAGATAATTTGTCTTAGCAAGCAAAGCTAGAAGGAAATTTCACAAACCATCTAGGCATTCATCTGCTATAAAAAAGACATTCCCCCACTCATACACAAGCTCTGTAAATAAAGTTTGTTTTGCTTTTATTATCCCTAGAGAAGGAGATTCTGAATGGTCTGTTAATAACTTGCCCTTTGTTTGACAATATCTCTGAACTAAAGTCCTTCCCTTTAACTCTTCTCCTTTTATTGTTTCTCTTGCAATAGCTAATATCCAATTTCATTTTACAGCCATTTATACTCTTGAATGTTGTCCAGCTCCTAATGTCCTTCTCTTTTTCAGAATTAGGTAATATACACTCCTTTAACTTTTCTGCCTCTATATTTTTCTTTGTCTCTCCTTAAACTGTCTTTATAGCTTTCGTCTGAAAGTTTTACTCTTTCCTCTTTTATCTATGGAGTCGTGACCTCACCAGACCACTACAGTGATATCTAACCAAAGGTAATCAGTCCTCAAAAGTTCTAATGAGGGAAGCCAGGATGGCTCAGTGGGTTAAGCGCTCACTTTGCAGCCCCAGGGACCAAGGATTGAGTCCCAGCCCCGGCCAGTGTGAACCCATATGCTGAACTGGGGAGTGCCCCCAGTTCAGTTCTCACCGGGGTGAAGAACCTGGCCCAGTTCCTGCCCCGTGCAGCCCCACTCCCACCTGTGGAATGAACTATGTAGACAAACCAATGATGTGCAACTATAGAGACTGTTCTGGGCCCTCCCCCTTCTCTCTGTCTCTGTCTCTCTCTCTGTCAAAAACAATAAAAATAAATCTTAAAAAAAAAAAAGTTCTAATGGGATTAAATCTTATACATGTAGTAGAAATAAATTATGTTTTAATTTTAACTACAGTTCTAATTTGTTGACTCAGAGCCAGCTTTTTGCCCACTAAGACCCCAAGACTTGGGGAAAACATTTTTACAAATGGTCTAGTTGTCTCCATTAAAAACATTTTTTTTAAGTTATATCACTAATAAACAATATCCCACCTGTTTATCATTTCCACTTTACCCAGAGAAATTTACAGCCTATTTTTTTTAAATTAAATGTATTGGAGTGACATTGGTTAATAAGAGTATAACTTTCAAGTGTACAATTCTATAATACATCATCTGTATGTTGCACTGTGTGCTCACTACCCCAAGTCAAGTCTCCTTTCATCACCATACATTTGATCTCTACTCCCCTTCCCCTCTATTAACCACCAAACTGTTGTCTGTGTCTATGAGTTCTTGTTTGTTTTTTCCTTAGTTGCCTTCTGTTTTATATCCCATATATGAGTGAAGTCATACAATTGTACCTCCTATTTTCTAAGAAGCACATCATGCTTTCTTGTACCATTTTGGCTAAGAACAAACACTGTTGGCTAACACTAAGGCAAAGGAAGGCATCTCTGGAAGATCATCTGCAATCCCCCTGTATTGTCCTATTCATGCTTTTAACCATCCTCCAATCAGCCATATAACACCTGAGATACATGTGCTTCATATATGGCCTTAGTATGTAAATAAAAACTACATCATAAAGCACATAGTGTAAGGGTTTGCTACTTGATTCACCATGTCTGCCACTCTCTTATTGAGAAAATTCTTTAATTCATTATAGCTTAATTCTCCATTTAAGTAATGTTTAAGTAATGTTTAAATAATGTTAAATATTTTAAATGTCTTTTTAAAATAGTGTTTTTAAAAACAATACAGATTTATACAATGGTGCCTTGTCTAAATATATAGCACAATTACTATTGTCATTATTTTTATTATTAACATCACATCTGTTGAGGCATACCATGTATGCTGTACTAAGAGTTTTATGCATATCATCTCATTTAATCCTCACAGCAACCTTACATAATTACTATTCCAATTGTATGGTTTCTTTTAAACTGAGACTTGAGTTTCAATGACCATAGAGTTACTTGGTGGTAAAACTGGGCTGGGACCCCAGATATTAGAGCCCATGCTGTTCACCACCAGGCTAGGCTGCTGACCAACTGTCCATAAGTCCTTCAAAATAGTAGCTGGGAAGTTAAAAAATAAACATGATTGCACATTATTATTACCAATTTTACCTCTAACTTTTCCACAGTCTTAATCAATTTGTTAACATTTGTTAATTGGGATTAGTCACCAACGTGTATCAAAAACCAACAGCACCTCATTTATTATGTCACAGATGCTGAGAGAAAATGCATATTTACACTGTTAATTTTCGAGAGAGAGAGAGAGACAGAGGAAAAAAGATGAAGTGGGTTTGTTTAATAGGTTCTAAATGACCACTGTTTTCTTCTCATGCATTATATTTTTCCTAAAAGAAGAAAAAAAGATTTTTTGCACCCAATATATTTTAAGAATATCTTCCTAGTTAAATCTAGCCCTTCTAAAGATTAATTTCCTGTTGGTTCCTCAAAGTCAGTATAAAAGCATGACAACGCGAGTGTGAGAGAACATGACAGTTTCTTCTGTGGGTATGGCGCCTGACAGACAAGAGCGAATGAGCCTCTCCACACTAAAGGCCACACAGGGCAGGATCCACATCTCTGCAGAAGCTTTAACACAACAGAAACCACAACTGAGACATTAAAAAGCCTTACAAATTTTAACTGAGGTGTATATAAATTTAAAGACAAGTAGAGACCTAAAATAGTTCTGCTGACCCCTGAACTTATTCAAAAAATGTACCACAGACCATATTAGCCTCAACTACATCCCTGTTTCTTAAGAAAAAAATGGCCAGATTTATGTGGATTAAATAATTGCCTTAATTCAATTCCCTACCTACTTGACACAAACTTAAAGAAATACATAGACTTATCTATATAGAAAAAATATATATTTCACTTATCAAATTATTTCTAATTTTATGAAAGGATCAGTCCATAATTGCTGATCTCTCAGACTATAAGCATATGCACTATCCTTTATCACAATTAAGCATATCTTGAAAGAAACAGCCTTTTTTCTATATACCACAAATGACTATATAGGATAAATGCTTCTGAAATATTCCTCATAATACCTAGATTGTAGTTTTAAAATAAAGTGAGCTACTGAAGCCCATGATCTCTGATACAACTCACCTTTCATATTCTACATGTCTATGTACATGTTTTCTAATTTTAATTATGACATCATGATTAAATATCTCAAAATGGAATGTAAACCTACATTGTCAGTTATAAAATACATTCTTGCCTAAAGAAATGTGCACTAGAGTAGCCTTACTTGCAGAATTGTGGATAAGGAATTGTTATTACTATATATATATATGTCTTGGACATCACGCATGGCAAATGCTTTGTGACAATTCATAATGTTTAGATACAGTGAAAAGATAGCTAGCTTTCTATTTACATCTGAAAAGTCTAGAAAGATACCAATTCTGAGAATAATACCTGCTGATTCTGATAGGCAGTGACAGTTGTGAAGACAGTTTCCGGAAAAGAGAATGCCTTCACTCCTTCCCCAGATGGCACAGGCTTGATGGGAGAAAGATCATCTCCACAATCTTTTCGGATGACATGGACGCGTGGTTGGTATTTGTGCATAGAATGAAGAATAATCTATGTCAAAGAGAAAAAAAGCAAAACTTATCAGAAACTTCTGCCCAATCGCAACAGCATGACTAAATATTTAATATGTAAAATAATTCCCAATGGGAAATGAAAATTTCCAAAGATACAGAAATACCAATTTAATAAAGTATAACAGGACTCCAAGATAGCACACCAGGTCGAGTGCTTGCCTTGCAACCATGAAGTCTGGGGACCAAATCCAGGGACCAAATCCGGGCCCCAGCCCTTATGCTGAACTGTGGCACAACTGGTAACCTCCAGGATGGCTCAGTGGCAAAGGTTCTCACCTCCCATGTGAGAGGCCCCTGCTTCGGTTCCCACCCCAAGTGGCCCCACATCCACATGTGTGGAATGAAGCTACATCACAACTAACGATGCACAACTATGGAGACTGCTCTCTCTGGGCTTTTCTCTTCCCTCTGTTTGTCTCTATTTCTCTCACCTTCTCTCAAACAATAAAATAAATCTTTAAAAATAATAAATAAAGTATAATAAAACTGGAGAGGGAAAGCTAGAAAGTTACTTATAAAATGTGCACAAAAATACAAAAAAAAAAACAAAAAAAGAAAAGGAAGAAAACATTTGGTGGAACCCTGTGTATAACCATGTGAAGTTAACATCAAATGTTCTGTATCTGAAAATACAAAAATAAATTGATAAGTGTTTTATTTATAATGAGTTGAATGGAATATAGAACCAATAAAAATGAAATAAAACCAAACCAATAAATATGAAAGTGAGATTGAGATGATTATTTAAATTCTATCACACCCATCCCCTAAAAAATAAGTACTTGCATACCAAGGTTTTCTTCAGAGAACATTCTTCCTCTACTAATGACTGCAACATGTCTATTTAAAGTCAAAGGGAATTTTAAGGATACCTCAGGGTCTGCCTTGTGTGTGGCTCACAAAGTCTCTGATTTGTCTGGTGATGGTAGTGTCTATACCTCCATCACAAAAAGGCTTCCAAAAGCCAGACACCTAGGCTGGAAAAGCTGCCACTCCCAGGCTCTGCCAGAGGAAATCTGACAATATGGTTCAACTACCTTCTCCCCACCGATTCCACTTCTAAGAATTTGTTCCAAGGTAATATTCAAAATCCAGAAAAGTATTTCATGTACAAAGATGTGCAGTGTACCATTTCTAACTGGAAAAAACTATAAACACTTACATGAGTGGACTGGTTAGGTAAATGAAAGCCCACACAATGGGATACAGTATTGTTCAGCCATTACTAATGCTGTTTAGAGCATTTTTAACTACATAATGGAATGCTCCTTTCTGAATCTTAATAAAAAAGGAGGGGAAACGAGGAACCAAGTTGTTTATAAACTTATCACAAATATATAAAACGAGTAAAAAAAGGACCCATACAAAGATATGAACAGTGATCATCTCCAGATAACAGGATTGTAGGTGAACTTTTTCTTAAGTTTTATGCTTTCAAGGTTGAGGAGATAGGGTAAAGAAATAGCCTCATCTAATGGGATTTTCTATTTGCTGTTAGGAGTCCATATTCAAGTATTCATTAATGAATTTAGTTAGCAAGCCTCAATCTTTCCTGAGCTATAAGATTTGAATTCAGGTTCTGGAGCGTTAGAAGTTAGGAAGAAAAATGCTTAAAGAGAAGTCTTGGAAAAACACAGTGGTTGACCCCCACTCCTATTTTTCAGGATGCAGGCAGTTTACTAAGCCAAATTCAGAATCTCCGGTCAGCTCAAACACAAATAGCCCTGTGTCTGGAGAGTGGATTGCTGCCACAAGAGGATGTCTTTATCCTCTGGTAGTAACCAGCCCAGCAGTTAGTTCTGTTTTGTTTTATATTTTTTACCCTGAAATCTCCTTTCTATCAGTAGAGGAAATGCCTGGATAGTAGATCTAATGGTGGTGCACACCAGACAAGCTTGAGGGGCAGATGGGGTAAGTATGAGGAAAGGAGAAGAGGGGATGATAGCACTCATCGTCACCTGGGTACGCACACTCAAATCTGCCACCTCTGAAAAAGTCTCTTTCCAGTCTAAAAAATGGACAAAATTTCAGTAACCTGTTAAATAAATTTTACTTATTCATAAACAAATAAATTATAAAATAAAGTGGAAAATAAAGTGTGATACTTATAGTAAGGATAAGTAATTGTTTTGCAAAATACTGTTTTTTGTCTTGTGTGTGTGCATGCACACACACTAGGTCATCAAATGAAATGTATGTCTGGCTGTGAGTCAGGTAAAAATATATTAAAAACACAGAAGCAAGGTTTAATTCTAATGATTCTACTGATGAGCACATTCTGGAGCACAAGAAAAAAATGGAGAAAGCTACCTTACTTTAAACAAATAGTGAATGTATAGCTAATTTCAGAAGACTGGATGAACTGACTTGGAATGAAGGAAACAAAAACTAATTTGGGTTTCTGTTTACTAGTCAATGAAAAGGCGGTTCTTGTTTTATGAAGTCTTTGCGCTCTCAAGTAGGTTTTTTTCATACATTTTAATTTTATTTATTTGTTTATATCTTTATTGAATTTCCAGAATGGCATAAGGTGAGGTATATTGGGACAGTGTACAGAAACAGCTAATGTACGGTATGCCTATGTTTGCACCTTAAAAGACAACTACCAGGGAAGCCAGGATGACTCAGGGGTTTGGGTGCTCACTTTGCAGCCCCGAGGACTGAGAATCAAGTCCCGGCCCCGGCCCGTGCGGACCCATGTGCTGAACTGGGGAGTGCCCCCAGTTCGGTTCTCACCGGGGCGAGACCCCAGCCCAGCTCCTGCCCTGTGCAGCTCCACCCACCTGTGGAATGAAACTATGTGGAAAAGCCGATGATGTGCAACTGTGGAGACTGTTCTGGGCCCTCCCCCTTCTCTCTCTGTCTCTGACTGTATCTCTCTCTCTCTGTTAAAACAATAAATAAATCTTAAAAAAAAAAAAAGACAACTACCAGTAGCAATCTGAAGATTATTCAAGCAAAATAATATATTTTCAGTATCATATATAGGAATTTAGTATATTCCTGGAAATGTTTAAAAAATGCTGAACAAGGGGAGGCTGGGATGGCTCAGTGGGTTAAGTGCTCACTTTGTAGCCCGGGGACCAAGGATTGAATCCCGGCCCAGGCCCCAGCCCATGCAGACCCATATGCTGAACTGGGGAGTGCCCCCAGTTTGGTTCTCACTGGGGTGAGACTCAGGTGCAGCCCTGTGCAGCCCTGCACCCACCTGTGGAATGAAACTACGTGGAAAAACCAATGATGTGCAACTATGGAGACTGCTCTGGGCCTTCTCTGTCTTTGTCTCTGTATCTCTCTCTCTCTTTGTCAAAAAAAAACCACAATAAAAATCTAAAAAAAAAATGCTAAACTATTCTTAGTTCTTGTTTATAACAGTATTATTTGCTTTTTAATAAACTATCAAATTTATAATGATGAGTGGTCAATAATATTTTGCTTATTAAATAAAACAAATTGAATAAGAAGAACCACTGGCCTTATGAACAAGGAGACCATAAAGATAATGCCCATCACCGAAACTCAAATAATGCTACCTGATCTGAATGTTCCATGTTCTCTATCTCTTTAGATGGAGGATTTTTTTTTTCTTTTTGTCATTACCTAGTAGCACAGATATCACATGGGCCTATGTCCATAAATACAGAGTATAGGTTTGCAGGTTAATACACATGGTTTTGTTGATTTGTTTGTTTTTGCTGTTGTTGTTGTTGTTTGTTTGTTTTTCACTTTAAAGACACTAAGCTTGAGTCAGAAGAAGCATGATATTACTTACTTCTGATTTCATGCGCCTAAAAATGCCTACAGTTTGAAAGGCACATCAGCTGTGCCATATAAAACAGCTCAATAGGGAAATACTACCTGCTAACTCTGAACATTTTCTAGGTGACCTATATGCTAGTGTTGGAACAAGTTAAGCAAAGGACCAAGGAGGAGCAGATAACAAAAACCTGGCTCTCTACATTTTGGTTCATACCAAGTACTAACTCACATGGTAGGGCTCAAGGCAGTAACACCAGGTCACAAGCTCCACAGCAAGACAACCTTGGTTTTGTTTTAGATGTGATGCTGTGCATAAAGCACTCCTTACAAATATGTACTTTGAAGTTCATCAGCTCATTTGATTTACTCAAAATTCTCTGTATATAACCTATGAGAAAACCAAGCCTCAGAAAGCCAAAGTGACTTGCCCATGAACATGAACATGTTGGACCTCTAAGCTATTGCAAGTTCTTTCCATCCAGGAGATCTTGGCAACTCCCCTATAATATCTTGCTGCCCCACCAGATTCTCAAGCAGAAATGAGCAGAGAGTGAGGGCAAACTTATAGCTAGGGTATCTCTATATCACTGAATACTCACTGGGAAAGTAAACCCTTTTATAGGTGTCCTGGCTGGTGCTACCTGGCCATGCTTTCTTCCCCAGCACCCCAGCACCATGAGTACGAATCCAGCTGGAGTTTAAGGTATACCTGTTGAATGTCTTCTAATTCTTCAGGGAAATGTTCATCTAAATGTTTCCCTCTAGGGACAGGGACACATGCACATGATAAGAAGGAAATACCCTACCCAAGCACACTACCATCTGCACACCAGTAGGCCAAGAACTAGTCTTGGTTTGTATACAGTCTAACACAAAGCTGGCTACAGATTCCCCAAGGGAGAAGTAGGGATGAATTACAAAGTCTTCACAATATTTAAAGATTAATTTTAGAATGGCGGGACATTTCCACTCTAGATTCTCACCAATATTCTTCTCTAAAACAATCCTTGGTATTTGGAAAGATGAAAAGTAATTTTCAGGTAACCACAATACCACATCATCTCATATCTCAAGCAGTTCTAGGTATAGTCATAGCCCTGTGAAAATGTGATTCCTATAGTCACTTTGTGTTTTAAAAAAAAATCCCAGGTCTACATGGAGTTCTCAAATCACTATCTTGAACAACTGTACATCTTTTTTTTTAATTGTTAAATGTATCACGGTTACATTTGGTTAGTAAAAAACACATAGGTTCCAGATGTACAACTCTATAGTACTTTGTCTATGTACATCTTTAACAGAGTAAAACTGAACTGAGAGGACAAAAAAATGTAAGAAAGTGATTTAGAATTTGGTTGACCAGCTGTACCCTTTAAAAAGAGACAGGGGGATGCCAGGATGGCTCAGCTGGTTGAGCGCTCACTTTGCAGCCCCAGAGTCCAAGGATTGAATCCCGGCCAAGGCCCAGGTGGACCCATATGCTGAACTGGGGTGTGCCCCCAGTTCAGTTCTTGCCAGGGCCTATGTGGCAGGCTCCTGGCCCAGTTCCTGCCCTGTGCAGCCCCACACCCACCTGTGGAGTGAAACTATATGGAAAAAATGAATAAATAAAATAAAAATAAATAAATAAATAAATAAAAATAAAAAGAGACAGAATACAACGGTACCGTCCCATTTTAAAGGGTACATCTGGTCAGCCTACTGACACCTTGAATTTAGCCCATTGAGACTAGGCTGACCATATACACCTTTTGAAATGGGACAGTACCATTGTTTTCTATCCTATTTAAAATGGCATGTCTGATTATCCTATTGGGAATAAGAAAATTACTTCTGGGGAAGCCGGGATGGCTCAGTGGTTTAGGCGCTCACTTTGCAGCCCGGGGACCGAGGATCGAATCCCAGCCACAGCCTGTGCGGACCCATATGCTGAACTGGGGTGTGCCCCCAGGTCAGTTCTCACTGGGACGAGACCCTGGCCCAGTTCCTGCCCTGTGCAGCCCTGCGCCCACCTGTGGACCAAAACTATGTGGAAAAACCAATGATGCGCAACTATGGAGACTCTTCTGGGCCCTTCCCCTTCCTCTGTCTCTGACTGTATCTCTCTCTCTCTCTGTCAAACATAATAAATAAATCTTAAAAAGAAAAAAAAAGTTACTTCTCATTTGAGTCCACAACTTGATTAGTTGGAGAACAGTGTCATTTCCTTTACAATTATGGGGTAGGCTCAACATAAAATGGCAAAAAGGTAAGTTCCTGAGAGGTCTCTGCATGAGAAATAGAACTATTGAATTAGAAAGTCTCACCAAAAAGGTACCATAAAGGTCTTCCTAGACCCTGAATCACAACTACAATAGTATAAGAAATGGATTCTTAATCTCTAATCTAACCTCATCAAACTGAGTAAACAAATACTACTGATACTTTCTTCATGAAGCCTTCCCATTCTCTCCTGGTTGGAATAATATGGCATCTATACTTCTCTGAGTTGACAGAGTGACAATCCATGTGCATGTCTTCTCTCCCCATCTAGGCGAGATGACCAAAGGCAGAGATTATGGCTTTTTATCTTTGACTACACTTTACAAAGTCTTCAAAAATATGGTTTTAAATAAACAACAGAAAAGAGAATTTTTCCTCCTACATTCTTCTCTATTATCAACTGATAGATACATTTTTACCATTTGCAAAGGCAATTTCCTTGGTTCCAAAATGCAGAATACATATCTTTCTCTCCCTGCTCCCCACACATACTTTATCAAAGTATAAGACCCTTTGACAACCTTTAAATAAAAATTTCACTGGTAGGTAACACTTCTCTGGATTTTGCCTGTTTTCTGGTACTGTTTTTGTTTTATCCTAATAGTGAAATATAATAGTTTAATTATAAATAGGTGAGTTTCAATTTATATTCTATTCTTTCATGTTTTAAACAAAATGCTGTGTGATAAATAATTTTATGTGTCAACTTAGCTAGGCCATACGTCCTATATATTTGGTCAAACACCAGCCTAGATTATGTTGAGAAGGTATTTTTTAGATGAAATTGACATTTAAATCCATAGACTCTGAGTAAAGCAGATTACCCTCCACAATGGGGGTAGGCTTTATCCAATCAGTTGAAGGCTTTAAGAGAAAAAGACTTGAGGTCTCCTAAGGAAGAGGGAATTCTGCCACCAGACTGCTTTTAGACACAAACTACAAACATCGACTCTTTCGTGAGTCTCCAGCCTGCCAACCTGCCCTACAGATTTCCAACCTGAGTCCCCAAAATTACACGAGCTAATTCCTTAAACTACCGTAAATCTCTCTCACTCTCTCTCCCTACACACACACACACACACACACACATCCTACTGGTTCTGTTTGTCTAGAGAATACTGTTTTAAACAAAATCTAGTGAAATTACAGTTAAAATCATGAGTACATAAATTACTAAATCTATACCTCATATTATAGATGTTAGATATTATATATAAAGCCAGTAATTTTATCTAAAAAAAAAAAATTAGACTAAAATGACTATGTTAAATTACTAAAATAATTTCATACCTTATATATGATAATATATAGGTTTTAGACCCAATTATCTCTTTATAAGATATATTCTCAAACTGTAGAACTGGAAAAGTAGAGTATATTTAAGCTTTTAAAAATAAGTTACTCTTGATGACATTTATTTTTAAGTTTTCTATTCCAAAAAAATAAAATATCCCTCAGTGGACATGCTAACAATATTTCATAGTCAGCTTTCTCAATGAGACAGAAGCAACTAGTGTTCTTTCATTGAAGTCAAGTGAAAAATAATTGGTGCAACTTGACTGTGTAAATAAAGAATAAGAGGAAGAGAGATGATGTCACACACTAAAACATAGGGCACAAAGTTAGATTCAGAAATGAAATCTATGGGAAAGCCGGGATGACTCAGCGGGTTAAGTGCTCGCTTTGAAGCCCCGAGCACCAAGAATCGAATCCCAGCTCCGGCCCAGGCGGACCCACATGCTGAACTGGGGTGTGCTCCCAGCTCAGTTCAAAAAAAGAAAAAGGAAGAAAATGTTTAAAAAAAAAATGAAATCTACTATGCTACATTTCTGATTTTGTTTTAAATCTTAAAAGGCAACAAATAAACAAAACCACTGGTGAAGTGACTCAGTTGTGTCTTAAATACTAGATACTGCATTTATACCACAATGAATTTGTACTTGAATGTTTTCATTAAGGTCAATTGCTTAAGTTATTGTCTAAAAACTTGCAAATCATCTCCTGTCATCACAGTATTACTAGTTTATGACAGTTTGCATTTTTAAGAGTTTCACTCATAAATATACTATCTTTCTGTCACCCCTTTGAGAAATGAACTAGTTAGTATTCATTTTATGTATGATGTACTAGTCAAAAGGCATTTTAATCTGGCATCAATCAAAATCTCTCAAATAAAAGAAACCTAACAGAAAGTCTAGATTTGAATGACAGTCATCATGTCTCCAGACTTATTTATAATAATGTAGAAATCTTGCCTAGGAACAACACTGTATAAAAATTAATAAGGTGTTAAGAATGACTATATTATCAGAATGGCTGACTTTGACTTACATATCATGTTTCAACAGCTGAAAGACTAAAAGGAGTTATTACTGTAACATATCTTGACACATTAGATGTCATTAGAAAACAGTTGGGAGCTTGCAGATGGGAGTATTATTGAGAAACAATGAACTTCAGCTGGAAAAAGAGCTGCATGCAGGCAGGACACAAAAAATCATTATTCCAGCTATCCCAACTCTCAAGTATTCATATTCAAAGTATGATAATTAGCACCCAATAAAATTTCAAACAAATGTTTTGGCTAAAACATCTGCCTGGGGTCCTTTCATTCCAATACAAATATAGTATCTAGTTTTAATCTATTAAATGGTTCATAGGATGCTCAGGCCACAGGCATAGTCTCTGATACAAATATCATCTTGGTTTTACACAACTTATGCACATGCTGATCAACCAGGAGAGAAATATTATAATCTTAGAAAGTTCATTTCCTTCAGTCTGGCAAAATATAGATGTAGGTGTGCCATCCAATGGTGGCGAAGTAGGATGGCCATCTACTCACATGGCCTTGGTCATCCAGTTCATTGTTGGTGAGCTTTAGCTTGTCAAAGCTGATCACTTGTCTCATCCAAGTCTCCCCGGAGGCAGGCGAGTCTGGATGAATGTACACCCGGGGTGGCACAGGGGAGTCAGCATTTCCCGCCACCATCCATTTAGAGCTGTGGTAAACATACCTAAAAGGCAATGAAGGACAAGGCTCAGTGTGTAAACTACTGCTTTCTTGGAATTTCCAGTTCAGTAGACTCAAACAAAATGTGCACTTTTTTTTTTAAGTCTAAAACACAATGATTTGCTCCTTACATCAAATAGATATAAAATAAGATTTCACCATTTTTTTAAAGTACTTTGAGGCAGCAGTGACTGACTGACCCCTCACAGTTAGTGCTATGGTAAGGGTTTAGTGAAAAATATGCATACTATCTACACCATAACTGCAAGTTCCCTAATTCTTATGAATCACATTTATTCACATTACACATTCTGTCTATATTCTGATATATTGCCATTTTCCATCTGGATAGTCAACTGATATGAAGAAACTATTAAATGAACAACCTCACATTTAAGTAAATCTCAAAAATACTTGAGAGTTATATCTTCAAATGTCCTACTTTAACACTTTCCATTTTAGGCTTATGTATAAGCTGATGGGATAAATGGGAGAAAGGCAAGGGAAAATTGTCAGAAGTTTCAGTATCTTTATTTTCATAGACAAAGATGTTTTATCTATTATCATTTACAACTATTTTTTTTCTAATTCTATTATACTTTAAATTAAGGATAAAGTATTTAGTTTAATTTTATAAGTTTGTATAATCATAAAATGTAGGCTTTTATCTCCTATATTTCTCTTTCTTGACTGTTGTAAAAAAAATTCTGCAAATAGTTTTTAAATACCACTAATTAAAATATACATCAAACTTTGAAAATTATAGTATTTGTAATTATTACTTTTCTAATTAAGAGACAAAATTTTCTGTTTGTTTATATGTTAAATATGTTGACTATATCAGAATACATTTAAATAACAATGTTTCAAGTCATAAAGTTATAATATTTAATCCTACATTCAGATCATTATTTTAGTCTTAACTTAAAGTACAGCAATTCAAAAACTAGAAACTAATGTATCAATGACTGACTTACAAAAGAGTAGAAAATAAAACTACTATATATACTTAGGTATTTTTCTTCCATTTGTTTTAAAATATGGCATACAATTTAAAGCAACAATTTACAAATAATCTCAGAGAATTCTACCTGTATCATATGCAAATTTCACTTTAAAAGAGTGTGAAACATTTTCATAACATCTCTGGTGAGACGCTAGGTTTCAACTTTGATCATATATAGGGTCTGGAAGAAGTAACACCCCTTTTTTATGAGCTGATAAACCTAAAATAGGGCGTTACTTCTGCCGACTCTCACGCTGAGTTCAATATGCCTTCTATTCTTTAATTCCTTTGGGGGGGGGATAAATTTATAACATTAATAATTATTATTAAAGTCTCCCCTTAGTTAATATAGTGTAATTTTAATAAATAAGTTCCTAAGTTCATAGGCTTTGTGTAAATGTTAATTTTATATTTTAATAAATCACAACCATTTTAATTTGACCAAATACCATTCTTTGATAACAGAATATGAGCCAAAAAAATTATATTTTACTACTGCTGAAAAAGTTGGAAAATCAAATGCAAATCTTAGAAATGAAAGAAAAACTGCACTGTGGATATAGAGTTATTATGAAAATAAATAGAGTAATAAGCTCTATCAAAACCTTGGCAAAGTTTGCATATTGAATAGTTTAAAAATCTACATCCTCTTAAAAAAAATAAATACTACATAATACATATTCTTTGTGAAACATTCTAAATACAAATGCTAAAAGCAAATTTCTTGGGAAGCAATATAAGTGAAAGCAAATTTGTGCTTTGCAATTTGATTTAAAATCTCGCATCTTAATATTAATATGAAATTGTTCTTGCTTTATGTGAAAGTAAGAATCAGTAAAGTAAAACAAACGATCCAAAATATACGGAAGATATTTGGAGAAAGAAATAGGAGACAAACTTAGAAGATAAAGAAATAATTTCTAAATTCATTAGGAATTACATTATTGTCCTCAGCACAGAGCCCACAGTAGAATATGGATTTTAAACCAAGTATGTTTAAAGAATAAATTTCAATACCATCTAGCTTCTGTCATGCAGTAGATAATTTTAGCAAAACTCCCTAATGAGTTATTGAATTAAAATAAGTAATACAGCTTACACACAAAACACACATAATAAAATTGTACTTTTTTATTACCCCTTTTTTTAGTATTCCATATGTGCCTGTACTAATTAAACCTGTATACCTTGACACCATAAACTTATTTCCAAAAAGCAACTTTCTAAATTTTAAAAAATGATAAAAATCAAATCTGATTTTATTTAAAAACTTACTAAATGCTCTAGGTGTTTATAAAAACAAAGAAAAAAACTGAAACAAAATTTAAAGCAGCATTTTCTGGTCTTCCACTTAAAATCTTTTTTTAAATGTTAGCATTTTTAACTTTTTAGGAAAATTAAAAGCGGGAAAATAAAAAATGTCATTAAAAGTTGTAGATTTGCTTACTTGCAGAAGAAAAAGAGCAAAAGTTCATTTGATACTGAAGAGTGTATATTGTTTCCAACTTGATATCTACCTAAATATATTCTCTTTCAAAATCCCAATATTACAAAGTTTTTTTTTTAATTACCATGTTAACTACCAAACAAAAAAACAGTAGTAAGGTAACAAATCCATTCCCACTTTAAAGATGTCTTAATATCAAAATGAATTATGAGATTTTATTTTTCTAAATTAAAAATAATCTTCAATAACTTTCTCAAAGTAAAGGGGGGGCTGAAAACAATTACAATTTTAGATGTAACTAGGCAAAGGAAATTTATTTGAACATAAAACAATCTCAAAGAAAATAAAACATTTCATTAAATATTATGCATATGCACAAACTTAACATTTCCTCTCAAAATTCTAATCAAAATGTGAAACAATATAAAACACATTTAATTTAGCAACACCAAAGTCTTAAAAATTCTCAATGCTTAAAGACATTTGTGTCTATTAAAAGCATAACAAAAATTAAGTTTCTCCATTTACTGGAAGAGAAGGCATCTTCTGGGCTATTGGATCTGAAGGGTGCTGGATTATGGGTCTGGGGATTCTACAGGCTTTTGGATACAAACATCACAGTCATCACAAATCAAACAGGCATAGCCTACAAAACTCTCGTGTTTTCTTGTCCGCCTGTCCTCATCCGATCACTGTACCTGTATCTTTTGTTGTCCACTGGCACGATATCCATGGCAATATAATATTGCTGGTGAGGATCTAATCCTGAGATCTTCACTCTCATTGCTGGAAACATGCGCCTATGTACAAGGGAGGGCAGGAAAGAGGGTTTGGGATTTCTGTTTTTGTTTGTGATTACACTTGAAGAATGAATAAGCAAAAGTAGAATGTGTATTTCCACATGGACTGATTTATAGCATTCACTTTGGTGATTTAATTTAAAGAATGAGAATACCAGACATATCAAAACGGAGCCTTTTAAAATGTAATTAGTTGTACGCTGCGCTGGTGTTCTGTGTTTACTGCAATGTCA
The DNA here is from genome assembly GCA_004027555.1 of Craseonycteris thonglongyai. Classification (NCBI taxonomy): domain Eukaryota; kingdom Metazoa; phylum Chordata; class Mammalia; order Chiroptera; family Craseonycteridae; genus Craseonycteris; species Craseonycteris thonglongyai. The sequence goes on along the minus strand of PVKE010002430.1, from coordinate 16,722 downwards.
GTATAGCTAAGAACATAAGAATTGTCCACTGAAAGCGTAAGGGTATTAAAGAAAGTACTTTAGCTTTAAACAGAAATCAATAAGCATATTCACCTTAATAATTTCAAATAATAAAAAGTTCCAAATAGTAGAAATAGAAATTTTGAATTTCTGAGAGTGATAAAATATATTAGAATGTGAAATTTTAAAGGGGTTATAAAAAACCACAAGGAGCCAATGTGCCATGCTATAACCAAACAATATGTTCTTTATTGAGACAGGACTTCCTGTCTGCAGCATGGTAAAGGTGAAGTGCAAAAGTTGCTCTAAATTTGAAAGGTATAGTAAAACTTCTTTATTGAAAGCAGAAACTAAACACAATGTGTATTTACCAAATCATTCCTTCCCCCACCATGACCTGAAAAATACTTTCTACTTTAACCACACTTACTCAAAAACATTGCTAATGAAGACAAATGAAAACCCGAGTTTCTCTTGGCTTCCCACAGATGCATATCAAAGGAGATGTTTAAACTACATGCACCTATCTTTTTAAAAGGGCACATAGCAAGGAATGCAATAGCGAATTCTCGTGTACAAAAAACAAATAGAGCAGTTCCTTTTTTTTTTTTAACTTCTAATAATTCATGTCTGAGACCCTTCCAGTTAATCTAATTTTTGCTCATTTAACCTTATAACATGAGTTTTAGTACTATTATTTACCAAATTTTTTCTATAACAATAATGCCATTAAAGACCACTTGCACAAAAAAAGAAAGTCCATTATTCCTAACGAGGCATGAGAACAGTTTAATATGCGGGCTGTTTTAGTGTTATTTCAGTGCACCTGTAAGATAAAGAGTAAAGGTCTTTAACGACATCCTTTATAAGACAACTGTTGCTTTGTGTTGTTGAAGACTGAATTCGGATCATTAATAATAGCTCTGTGAAAATGTAGAAGGCAGCATATGGATTCAATAAAATATGTTTTTGTAATTTCTAATAAGTTTGGATACTTTTATGCTATCCAGGTTTTTGCCATGTGTACTCCCTGAAAGAGTTGTGTGTGCTTTTTGAGTCCTTTTTAAGGAAGATATTGTTAATAGATTTCACTGCACTAAATGAACAGCAAACTTCAAAATGCAAGTATTTCTGTGTCTCCTTCAAATTATTATGATCTGGCGGGAAAAAAATCCATTTTCTAACTGATGCATGTGCAAATTTCACACTTTCAAAAAAAGGTTATAACTTCTTACAAAAGCTTTTAGTATTCTTCTGCAAATGTAGGCTTTCATGTAGGAAAACAATGCTAGCTACGTAACTGCGGCTGTACAAATAGAATGACTTTTAAAATTCAGGGTAACCGTTTTTTGCAGGGATTAAGCATGCCTGTGCAGACGTAAATAGGACCACGAATCTGTAACTATTAATACATTGCACTCTGAGTAGCGATCTCAAGGACTCTACGGCATTGGCGGGGACCGAGGTTTTCTCCAGAACATCCTGCAAGAGAGCGGCTGGGCTTTGCCCCGCACCGCAAGTACGTAGGCAAAGCCAGTTTCAAAAGTGAACCACTACCCGGGGCCTTGTCCTGTCTGCATGACAACGCTAACCCGAGACTCCGCTGCGCTGCAGGCCCTTCTTCCTAACCCACCCAAGGGGTCCGGCGAGGAAGGACTGGGGGACCTTTCGTGCCAGCTCGCCCTTTACCTGCCCGCCTTGGTGATGATCATCTCTGTGCCGATCTCATGAAAGCGCTTCCAGAGTTCTGCTCCCTGCAGATCCACCCGCGAGGCCTGCGGCGAGGGCAGCGGGGTCCCCGGCCTTGCGAGGGCGGGCGCCGGGGAGCCCTTCGGGGAACCTCCCGGGGACGCCAGTGGGGAAGCGCCCTGCAGGAAGCCGTCCTCACAGCCGCCTGGGCAGCAAAGGGTAGAGAGGGATAACCGGTTGGTGAGGGCTCCAGAAGGAAATCTTGGTGGGGAAATAGACATCGGGAGGGTGGCTGGGGAGAGGGGAAGGGCTCAGAGAAAAGGGCAAGCTTTCCTGCCATCGGGTCCTTCTAGCAAACAGGTCGACGGCTTAACACCCGCAGTGCCCACCTCAGGAACGCTCGCCTTCCAGGTCCGGAGTCCCGGAGAGGCGTGCGGGCCGCGTCTACTCCATCCTCCCCGCCTCCGCCCGGTCGAGGCCCCAAAATAAGTTTTGTGCTGCCGCCCGCGCCCGGGATGCACGCCCCAGGGCAGACCCCGACACACCCCGCGCCTCAGAGAACACGTAGCCAAAGTCCCTAGGGCCCGGCCCCTGGTCCCAAGCGCCAGGGCCTCCTTGCGCAATAGGGCGAAGCGCCTGGCTTTGGACTGGGCCGGAGGCATCCGCTACAAAGCGTTCAGACTCCTCTCCCGTCAAACTCCCGGCAGTGCAGGCCAGAGATGAGCGCGAAAAGCAAGCACACGGTCGCCGTCGGCCTTGGCAGGGGGAATCAAGAGAGCGGTACAGCTACCCCTCGAGAAAGCACGTTAGCGAATACACTGCCCTCTTCCTGGTTTGCCCAAACGGGTTTAGTAGGGCATTCATTCCAGTTGTGGGGCTGAGGGGTGTTATGGCGTCGTTCCGTCCACCTCCACGCTTTCAAAAGCTAGGAAAGAAAGAAGATGAAGAAGAAAAAAAGAGCACCCAACGGCTGAAACCCCAAGGAAGGCAGATGCGGAAAGCACAGACCTAGCTGCACGGCCGTACGCCGCAACCCGCGGCAGCTGAGAAGCGAGGCTGGAAGCGGCGCTTTAACCGTCTGGAGGGTGGCACGAGATGCACGGCGACCTTTGCACCCTGACACCCACGGCTAATGCTCTAAGTAACTGAGCTGCCTCGGGAGCGTCGGCACATCGCGCTCCAGAACGTCCACAACTCACGGAAGTCCGGGTTCTCCGCGGCCGCGCGGGCTCCCGGGACCCCGGAGGGGACGCGCAGCGAAGAAGCTGGGCGGGAAGGGGCCGACTCACCCGCAGCTCCGCGGGAGCCGCAGCTCAGCTCCAGGTCTGCGCAGTTCCGAGCGGGCCCGGATGCTGCCCCAACCGGCGGCGGGAGCGCTGAGCCTTCGTCTCCCTCAGGGGAGCCCTTTTCGCCGCCGCGGCTGCAGCCTCCGTCATCTACAGCCCCGGCCGCCTCTTCGGCGTCCAGCTTCCGCCGCTTCTTCTGAAGCTGTTGCTGCTTCTCAGCGCCGATCAGCGCCTCCACGGAGAAGGCGTGCGCCTTAAGGCTTAGCATGCTGCACGGCGAGCCCCTCCGCTTCTCGGCCATCCCCGCCGCCCGGCGCCCGCCCGCCCCTCGCTCATATACACTCACGCGGCACACGCGTACACTCGCTCTCCTTCCCCCTCCAAAAATCTGAACGACTCTTGGGGCGTCCCGCAGGCCGAGATCTGCCCCCCTTCCCGGCCGCGGGCAGAAACAAATTTGGAGTTTCCTCTTTCTCGCTTGTGTTGGGATCCGAGAAACCAGCAACGCGCCCGCCAAGTTTCCTTTCCTCGGTCTGTCTCTCGCGCGCTCTCACTGATGCACTCCTTCGCTCCCACCCCTTCCACCTCTTCCTGCCGTTCCAAGATCTGCCTCGACTGATGAGCCAGAGAGGACTAACATGGGTAAAAAACACTCAGCGGACACAAATTAGGGATTGTAATTGAAATTTGTTGCCTTGATCTGTCAGCACTTCCAGTCAGGAGAGCGGTGGGAAGAACTTGCTCATTAGTGTCAATAAAGCGGAGGGGGTGGGGTCCGTGGCCATGTCAATCACCGACAAGGCTGGCCAATCAAGAGGCGCCAATTCCGCGCAGCCCGCGCCCACTTCCTTACAAGGTCGGGAAAAAAAACCTAGAGTGAAAAGCGCCGCCGTCTGGCTCGGACGTGCCAACCTCTGGCTCTGAACCCTGTCAGTCTCCTTGCCTCCCACGGCCGAATCCGGCCCAGCCCAATCTCCAGCTTTCCTCACCAGGACCTGGAACCGCTGAGGCACCTGGCTTGAAACCTTGATGATCACCAAGTTAGGATATCAAGAATCTTTTAAGAAAGCTTACATTCCCGTCCCGTTCTCTATCACTTAATATTGCTACAACTCAGAACATTTCCAGTAGGGAGAATTCACATCCCGCCGCAGGCCCATCTTTAATCATTTAAACCTTCCTGCGCTCACTCTGTGCCTGGCGTGGCACTAGGCTTATTTGTTTGTTTGTTTATGTTTTACTTGGTGGGGTTTTTTTCTTGGGGAGGGAGTAGGAATTCAAGATATATTTAAATCCTGTATATTTAGAACAAAATAAGCTCAATCCCTGATATGAACTAGTCAGGAAAAGCATGCCCTTTCTTGAGCTTCCCTTTTCTCCAGAATCATTAAGGTAACTAAAAACGTAGGTCATGGGATTTTAATTCTGTAGGTCTTTAATGATAAGGACTTAATTTTAAAACGCCTAAAAACTTCGTAAAGTGAAATAAGTTTTAAGATGTAGTAAAATTTCCCATTGCAGTGTTCTTAAATATCTTTGTGATTTAACCCAACTTCATTATTTGTCCTGCTTTGGACAATTTGCCACATCTTTTTTCCCCTCAGACTTTTAAAGAGCCAACTTGTTTTTGTTTTTTTTAATATATTTTTTAAAAGAACAAATGATGCTTTTTAAACAAATAACGATAAACATATCTGTACAGGTGTTTTGTAATGGCAACTCGACTTTTTGACAGGATTAACAACAACAAAAAATGGATTTGGTGTAAATAGAGCGAATCTCTTGTGGAATACAATTCATGATGCATATCACTCTTAAGGATTGTTTTTCCTCTCCCTCGCTCAATTCTACCTCCACAACGGTTGGCTGCCCTATTATCTCTGACTTCTCTCTACGTTTTCAGTAGAGCGATTCAGGGAGTAGGTTTGCCACTGTGATCTTCTCACCAAAGCTCTGGGGAAGAGTAGTTCCTCTGAGACATCCAGAAGAGCGGGAACCTGACCGGGCGGTAATCAAAGGCATCACGCCCTCGCCGCCGGGTGGGGTCCGACAGTCTCAGGGTCAAAAACAACTCTGTAACACCCTTGTGAAAGGAGCGCTTTTTAAAGGGTTGAAAAACGGATTTAACGGGAGGAGTTGTTTTGCGTTTGTAAAAAAAAAAGTCTTTGCAGACTGGAGCCATCGGGACCCCGGAGGGCTTCCAAGCTAGGCGGCGCCCCAGGCGGGGAGTGTAGCCTAAAAAGTAAGCGCCAGCGGGGTTTCTGAAGCCTAGCTGAGGCGGGCACGGGTCTAAGAGGGCGAAGAGCGTGACTGGAGGGCTGGGGCCGGGAGTTGGAGTGCGATGGGCGGCAGAAAGGTGGGGAGGGCAGGCTCAGAGGACGCAGGACGCTGCGCCCCGAGCGCCGCGCGCCTAAGGCAGCTGAAGCCCACATCGGTAGCCTGCGAGAATGCAGGGCCCTGCTCTAGGCCCCGGCTCTCAGGGATCCAAAGCTGGAGCGACTCAGGGCTCTTCAGAGACGCCTTTGAGGCCTCAGAGACATTGAGTTGAGTCGCCGGGGCCCTCAGGCCTATTCGGGCCCTGCGGCTGGGGGAGGAGGAGCGGCTCAGCGGCAGACACCCGAGTCGGCCAGGGACAAGTGCTTTGTGGACGGGTCCTTTGTACTCCCTGAGGCTCAAATGATTTAGAAAGGACGACACGACCCTGCGGGGCGCTCTCAGAATCACACACACAAGGCCTCCTCCGTGCCTCTACCCCTTGGTTCGCCTTTACCGGGCGCAGCGAGGAACGCAACCCCGGAAGACGCGGACGCCCGAGGACTTGCATCCAGTATAGACAGACCCCAAGCTGGAAAACCCGGCTGCTCAGACACCTGCGATGTCCGATAAAGCAAGTCCCTTAGTAATAATCCAGATATACCCTGAGCGCTGAGGGGCAGGACGACGTCGCCTCAGGCTGGTGTTGAATCAGGCTCAGGCCCCGGGACCAGCAGGACCAGCTGCCCTCGACTCCGCGCAGCAGAGGGTCTCACACCTGACCGTACCCCGACCTTGGCCCCTGAGGAGGCGGCACTGAACCACTCCAGGGCGCGGGAGGGCAGGGAGGCCTGAGCTGGCGGGCGGGCGGAGTCTCGGCCTTCGGAGTGGCAGCACACACGCTTCCTCCATCACGCGGCACGTGCGTGCTGGGGCCGCGCCGGGGCCGCGCGCTTCGCGAGTCCGGAGAGCGAAGGAGGCAGCGACGGGGCGCGAAATGACAGAAGAAAAGCTCGGCGCGCGCGCGTCTGTGTGTGCATGTGTGTGTGTGCATGCGCGTGTGCACCTGCGCGCATGTGAATGTGTGTGGGAGCGTATGTTCCGGTGAGCGCGTGCTTCCCGTCACTTGAAGAGAGAAAATGTCTTTTCCCAGTATGAACTATGTTAAGAAACGATTAAAACTGTATTAAACTGTCAGGCCTCTGGCAAGACTAGCCGAGCTCCATCTCAAATAAAAGTCACCCAGGGAAGAACATTATCAGAGTGGGTCCGTCTCAAGGACTGGGGGTGGAATGGGGGAGGGCAGAAGGGCTTTGTGTGTCTTGGTCTGGGAATACGGTACAGAGTGCAATTCGAGTCCAGCCAGGTAGCAAGACTAACGGGAGCGAGGTCCGGGGGTGGAGGGCTGTCGAGTTTTTAAAAAGCATATCAGATTCCTCTTCTTTATTTTTCTTGGTGCAGTTTTAAATTGGACATCTTCTGAAAGATTCTTTTTTGAAGTGCATTCTCTGTCGGCTCCCCCTGTGCTTTCTCAGCCTAGAGCCTGTATCTCTATCTCTATCATATATATATATAGGTGTATGTATAAAGAGCGCTTACTATTTCATCTTACCTGGTCAGCTCCTTGCATTTTATTTATAAGCAACTGTTTATTTCTAAATTTAAAATTCATATACATCAGGATTTTATTCTCTCGCTAGACTCCCCCCCCCCCCTTCACACTTGACAATTGCCTAAACATTTCTAACCCTCAGGTTTGAGTTCCCAGCTTCAGAAGCCCTCACCTATAGGGGAGTCTGTTCTTGGCCCCTGAACTTGCAGCACTTGAGGCTGGCCCAGAGTATCCACACAGGCAAGATTGGGACTTCCTTCTCACTCATAAGAAGACAGTTATTATTAGCTAAAAGATTAACGCGGTGAGAAATACAGAAATAAAAGGGAGAGTGGGGTGAAGAAGGACCCAATCCAAGCACCAAGAGGGGTACGTATTTGGCCGTGTTGCTTTGTAATTTAATATGGGAAGGAACCCTATCCTAACTCGGGTCAGTGGACTTGCGAAGCCACGCTGAGTCACAGGGCAGCGCCACACACGCGGGCTGGGGCTCCTTCTCTCCCTTCCTTCCCCTACCCACCCCCACTCATCCTTGGCACATACCCTTCTCGCCTTTCCCTCTGATCTACGTTAATACAAACAATAAGTTATAACCTGTATACATTTACAAAGGCTAGGGGAGTACCTAGGGAGGCCAGGGGGGTAGAAGGCTGCGTTCTCGCGCGCCTCCTCCCTGCCAGGTTTTGGGCTGCAGCTGCAAATCCAGGCCCCGTGGAGAAAGCGATGCAGAATCGCCGTTCCTTGCCCTTCGCGTTTAAGGCGGATTTGCAGGCACAGGCAACACCTGCCCACGTGCTGGAGACTGTTTACTATCCTGCTTTCCCAATAACCAGCCTCATCCAGATTCCTATCCGCTGCGACCAAGTCCTTCTACAAAGAACTTTGGAAGCCCACCGAGGAACCTTTTGGGGCTCCTGAGCGCCCACACCCAGCTCCAGTCCAGAGAGAGTCTCTTCTTGCCTTGGCTTTTCAATGTTCGTTTCTCCCTGGGGCTTTGAAGAGGTGCGAAGTCTGGGGAGAGCCAAAGGGGAGTGTACTCTGAGGGTGAGCTTCCCTCATACCTCTTTTCCTCTCACCCTAAGGAAGGTGAAGAGAAGAAGGGAGAAAGGGGACCTCTGACTGATCTAGTCGAGGGGCTGTGAGAATGTAATTAACCTGTGATGTGTCCAGAAGAAAAATCACTCGGCTGCGCGAATGAGCTTCCCCTCTCGTCCACTTTCCAGCAGTATATGCTCTACCTGGAGGCAATACTGCAATTATTTTTCACTCTGTGCCTGAAAATCCACCGGCTTCACTTCGTCGTTCATTGACCCACACTCCTCCACACCCCTACAGTTAGGAGTTAGTAACAGAAATGTCCAAGAAGCTCTATCACTAAGACCTGATCCAACTATAAGAGGTCTTGAAGGAGGCAATGAAATTAACACCAGATGTAAAAGCATACCCAAAGATGGGTAGGTGCACATTGCTGATACCAATATTGCAACAGGTAGATTTGGACATAAATCAAACTGAGACAATGGATGGGGAAATTAAATAATACTCCCCAGTTAATGAGCATTTAATAGTTTATGCTACATAATATGATGCATAGATTGATATTTAAAATCTGCAGCTTCATATTAAATATTTAATGCTATTTCCCTGATACACAAATGTTATCTTGAGTCTGCTGGTTTAGTAAAATGAACTGAAAATGAAACTGAGTGCCCCTATTTAGACTCTGTTTAAGAATCACTAGGTATGGTGCTTAGCTTTTTATAAAAATCATTACACCCTCTAATTGGCTGTAAATTGGGCCCTGTTCTCGTATTTCACATCTGTAGATACCAACAGTCTTTAAACAGTGGAAATTTTGTGCACATATATATAATCTGCTGAAAGTATAAACAATAAGGAATGTGGTTGGAATTTATTCATATTTTTGTACTGACAGATGAGGCATTTCAGTTTCAGCTTGAATGAAAGAACTTTTAACAGATTAATTTAAAGCTAGCACTAGAACTGCACAAAAAGAAGTGAGCTACTGAAAAATAGTATTAGCATTGGAAATGAACCCTGAATTTAAACATATGGGGGAAAAAAATGACAACAAACAAGACTTTTCTACATGACTTTTGGTTTGGTTTTCACTTTTAATTGTAAAAATTCTCCCATTCTGTAAGAAGTATGTCACAAACAATTACGATAGATGAAAAGTGGAGAAGATTGGGGGTCCCCTCTTTTTCTATATAAAAACATTAAACTTTGTCTCAAATAAATTGATCCTACTGGCATACTTTCAATCTACGTTTCCAGGAAGAGCCAAATGAGAATCTTTGAACAAAGGCTCAAGAATAGTAATAACAAGAGGAACTGTACTAAAACATTTAGACATTTTGCTTGTAAAGATTCTCAGTATACACAATACTACATTGTGGAATTACTGCATTTCCAAGTTCAATCTGATGAAGAAAGGGGAAAGGGAAAATGCTATCTCAGTCTATGCATAATTGGTGATGTAAATTTAGAATAACTTGTATTTCTAGAAAGACTTGTGCCTTTTTATGTTAACCTTTAGTCTTTGGTGCGGGTTTCTTCTCAAATTACATAAAATGCACTTTAAGAAGCACTCACTACCTGCTACAGATGTCCAAGAAAAACTGAATTATGGAAGTAGGAAACATATGGCAGTTGCCTATTGCACAAGGAAGGTACATATGAAAGTTATAAATTTCTTTCTTTAAGTCAGCATTGTAAACGCATTTTATAGGGTTCACAGTATGTATTACATCTGTAGATTTAAATTTTTTATTTATTTTTTTTAAATATACGTGTTTTGGAGATATTTGTGGTTTGGAATCCTAAGAGAAAGAACTCATCTATGTGTTAGAAATAAAGGGGAAAAAACAACAATAAGTATGTGGAGAGGCAAACATTTTCTGTTTTAATTTCCCAGCTGCTTATACTGAAAAGGACATCAGACCATCTATTGGCTAAGGATTACTCACAACACGAGGTGCCCAGCAGCAGAGTTCCGCATTTACTGAGTTCCTGCTCCGAAGAAGTAGGATGTTAACTTGAACAAAGACAGCTAGGAACTGAAACAAAAATCACCACACTAAGAACTGGACCACGCAAATCTCAAAACCTCACCAGTGCAATTTGCTCTTGAGAAAAATTTCCCACTACTTTCTGATCTTCTTTTGCATTAAAATATTAGATTCAATTTTATTTCCTTTAACACTCTTGAAATCACATGCTTTGATTGCAATCATCATTTAATATTATACATTTAGTATTATCCATGGACATGAAGCACTATCAAATACCAGGATATCTTCCCTTACACCTTCAAAGTTATTTAAAAATAATCCCTCCAATTCTGTGCCTGAAGCCCCCTGTGGTGTCTTTAAATTTAATTTTAATTTGCAGATTTTAAGAGTCACAGCTCTCTTGTTCCAATTTATTTGGAGAAATGTTAGAAGCAAGTTATGTGAATGGTCTTGGTCAAAAAGGAGTTTAAACAAATATATAATTGTTTAAACACCCTAAGTGTGGGGCAGGTGCCTACAGGTAAGGTCGCTGTGGGTTCATGTCATGAAAACCATCCTTAGATTTCCATTATGGAAGGGTAGGGAAACTCTAGGGGCTGCTCTCAGCTTTGTAATGCCAGAGTCAAATTGACTTTGTGGGGCAATGCAAAAATCATAGCAGATGCGTTCTTCCCAGGCAGAACTTTTATTTGGTTGCTTTGAGTTCCACTTTGTGATCAGTTCTTCAGTGATCGCCAGTATGATTTTTCTCTTCTCCAGTACCTGCCTTACCGAAGATGAGTCCTGGTCATCCTTTTGACCACTGGGTCTATGTGGGGCTGTAAGAAATTGAGCTTTCATTGTTCGAGGTTTCCAGATAGGTGGTGAAGAATCCTGGAGGCCAGAAACAACAACAACAAAAACCTATCAGTTCTTTTCTATCCACAGAAATTTGGGAACAAGGAAAGTGCCAGGGAAATTTCTGATTTCCTTCTTTCTCATGTTTTAGGTCGCTTCATGAACTCCCACGCTGAACTGCCCACGTCATTCTGTGTCCCCCTCTCTCAACATTTATCATTAGAGCTTTTCAAGGGGAGGGGCACGAAATAACACTTATTATTCATTATTATTTAATAACAAAAACAGCAATAACAGTAAATAAACAAATAAGTCCAGTTTCAGGGGCACCCTAGCATCCTTGGGGGCGGATCCAGCTGGTAAAATATTTAGGATTTTTCATCGTAGATGTGGTTCCACACCTAAAATTTAAATCCAGTGTGGGTTTCTGAAGCTCGTTTTGCTTTAGCCAGTATCTGAGTTTTCTTTCATTTTGTTTCCGTTCTCTTCTGGGTTTGGTGCCTCTTCCCTTTTTTATTTTTTCTTTCTTTCTTTTCTTTTCTTTTTTTTTTTTTTTTTATTGCCGAAGACAATTTGATTTACAGTTTGACTGAGAGTTGCATTTCTGTTTAGAAGGTGAAACGTCCAAGTCAGTTAGCCAGATTGCTCCCCGACGGCTCCAATGTTGCGCCAGAGTCCCAGAGTCAGTTATTTTTATGTCTGACTGTATTTCAAACGTGCAGGGTGATAAATAAGGCCCGCCTCAAACTGCAAACTATCTTAGTGTGGTGAGAAACAATTGGCAAAAATTAACCTAACCAAAGCGCTGGGGTTCTCGCGAGCGGCGGCAGCATAAATCAGCGCCTCGGCGGCTTCGGGAAGCAGCGCGCTTGGAGCCGCGCGCCCGCGGCAGCCGCGACTTCCCGCTGCTGCTGGGCTCGCCTGGCCAGAGGGAGTGAGGCTCAGCCGCGGGGATCCGAGCGGGGATAGGACTAGGTCCCCGGTTCAGAGTCATCCGAGGAAAGGTCATGATGGGGAGGAAAGGCATGGCCACCCCTAAGAGACCCCCTAATTCCTCCTGGAGAATTCTCTAGTAGGGTGTGTAAGTGCAATCAGAGTCCTAAGGAGGAAAACTTGGGGGCCCGGGTTGTTGAGCTGAGAGCAACAATCCTCGACTCTCTCAGGATACCAGAGTTTCTCAGATGGCTCGAGTCACTTGAAAGAGAGTCGTCTCAACCATTAACAAGTAAACCCTCTTTACCGGGAATCAAGGAAGGCGCCTTGGGAAGCTCTGAGGCGGCGCTGCGGTTGCTCCGAGTCCCCAGCCTGCTTGCGTATTCACGTCCAGTGCACACGCCCTACATCGGAACCTGGCTCCCGCCGAGCCCGCACTCCCTTCGCCTGAACTGTTGGCCTGCGCCGCGCCCCGGGCTGTGTGTGTGTCAGGCAGGGCGTGAGTGGGGGTGGGGCAGCGTCCCAACCGGTCGCCGGCGGCCCTTGCCACTTGTTGGCATGATGAAACCAAACAAGCCGCTCCACGGGCGGCAGCGACGGTGACGCGCGACAGCGGTGATCCACTCGTGCTCGGAGGCTACAGGGAATAGGGGCCGCGGAGTTTTGTTGATAAGTGCATAGAACAGCCCGCTCGGTGCTAAGTGCACAGTAAGTGTGAAAAGTAAACATGTCACCTCCCGGGACGTATGTCTGCCTTGAAAAGGCCTCTCAGCCCCCTGCGGTTCAGAGCTCGCCAAGGGTTATTGATTAGTGTGGGCGCCCGCGCGCAGCGCCGGCGCCCCCCTCGTCCGCAGGAAGGGGCACGCAGCTCCGGCCAGCGAGCGCCACTCGCACCGTAGGGCTCCTGGCTGCTTGCGAGGAGAATGAATGAGAATTATCAAAACCCTCAGAAACATCCCAGACCCGTAAGACCCTACCGCGGCACGAACGGTGTCCCGTGCCGTTCTCCCCACCCTGCCGGGACCGCCCCGGGGGCGACCAAGACCTCAGATACAGCCTGCGCGACGAGTGCGCGCGTGGCGTGCGCGTGCGCGTGCCCGTGCGTCGTTGTGCGGATGCGCCCCAGGCTGTCGATCTCGGTGACCGAATGAGCAGGAGGAAATGGAATCGCAGAGAGAAGGCTATTAGTATCTTCTGTAGATATGAGCCCAGAATTGCTTTCTAAAATAGGCTAGAAAGCAAAATGAGTGAAAACCGAACGCTCCAGCCTGGGAGCTCTAGTTCCCAGGGCGTGGAGTGGAGGTGGTGGGGGCGCGGGCCCCGCCTTGCTGCCGGCAGCCCGGGGAGCTGCGCGTCGCTGCTGTGGTCCGGCGGCGGCGTCCTAGGAGCTTGGGCTTCTTGGTGGCCCTGAGGCTCCGCGGCGCACACCCCGCTAGCGCTGGCTCGGCGGTCCCCGGCCCTAGCTGACCTCCGCAGCCGCGACGCCCACCGTTTCCTCCCTGGAAGGCGTAAACCCGAATCCTCCCCGGCCTCGGCCCTCGGCCTGCGCCCTGGCCCGTGGCCGGCCCGCTCTAGAAGATTCAGCGGCCGGGGTTGAGGGATGGGGTGGGGGGGGGGGCGGACAGAGCTCGCTCCCCACGCAATTCCGCACGGATTGGTGTCGCGACCCTGGCCACGTCCCGGCCTGAACCTCCTCAGCGTTACACCGGGGTTAATAATCCTTGCCGGGCTCGCCCGCCGGGTGGTGGTAGCATAATATATTCCGGTGGCGGAAGGAGGAGGCTTGGAAAAGGGACACGACTATCCTGCTGAGTGGCTGCTCACTGACCGTCCCGATTTGGGAGTGGAAGTTGGGGGCAATTCAAGCCTCGGTGAAGGGGCTTGTGGACGGTTAGGTTCCAAGGAGCCCACCATGCTTCGGAGGGATGGGAACAGCGGGGGCGCCGGGTGGGATCACATAGCGCCTTTGGGGATTGTCGGCAGCACTGCTCCAACCGGGCCTGGGTTGAAGCAGCCTCGTTGGGCACCTCCCGCCAACTCCCGCCCCGCCACGCACTGTCCTCGGCAAGGCACCGACACCTCCACTTTGCTGCACGCAGCAACTGTGGGAGCCTCCAGAACCCCGAGCCGGGAGCAGGAGCTGACATCCGAATGCACCCGGGCTGAAAGGGGGAGCCCCTGTAAGGTTGTCCAGGTATTCGGACGCGATGGAGGGCACCCTGAGCCGTTCAGGAGAACCAGTCCCAGATATGAGTCCGCAGAGAGAGAGTCTCTAAAGGAAGTCTCCCAACCTCTTATAAAAATATAAAAGCATCTGGGAAAGGAAGCATCCACATGGATAGAGGGAGACGATTGAAAATAAAAGGCAATTAAAAGAAGAAATCTGAAAGGAATAGTAACAGGCTTTTTTTTTTGCACTCCAGCGCAGGTTAACCTCAGAGTTTTAATGATATAAACCAACTTACTCTCCAACAAGACAAATTTCCCGAAGCCTTGGGCCAATTTGTGGATATTTCCTACTCAAGTTCCCATGACCTATTAAGATATCATTACCCCGGATAGTGGGTGAGGAATGAGCTTCACGCCCACCCCCTGCAACCACCCACCACCCCCACCCTGCTTCCGGCCCTTCATTGCTCCATTTAAAATCTCAGGACACTTCACCTAATAACTTTCTTGACTTCTCTTGTTAATGAGGTTCTCTTTGTTTTTTGTTTGTTAGTTCTGTTGCACATTTCACAAATTTATAAGTAGGTAAACTGTTTCAGTGTGCTCCCATCTTGAATTGGAGTAGACCAAAACATGAATGCAGAATAACCTGTACAAGGGGTAGTGAGTTAAGATGGCTATGGGCTCTCAGTTGCATGGTTATTTCTAAGAACATTTTATTTTTAAAAAATGAAAAATATTTTGGGGCAGTTACATTAGTACATGTTGTGGAATTAAGCTTTCAGTTAAAGAAAAATTATTAGAAACAGCTGTGATGTTAATATTTCAAAACCTGAAGTATTCAGTATGCTCAGTATCTACTTTTCATCATGATTTTTTTCTTGTGCAGCCACATAATGCACTACTCACTGTGTGTAATACAAGACACTCGTTTAATAAGGCAAATGATTGTCTGTGTCAGGGAGATTTGGTCCTCTCTCCCTCTTCCAGTCCATGTGCAGCAGATCAAAGATCTGAATTACCTCTGCCTTTGCAAATACAGCCAGATGGTGTCTTGATTTTTCTTCACATTTTTTAGCAACAGAATTCAAAGGGCTGAGAAAATCTGTGATGCTACAGATGAAAGCTCTACCCAGGTAAGTTATTTTTAAATTAATATCATGCATACCTTGCTTTATTTCACTAAAGTTTTGAGACATCTCATGAGAATACATATAATAAATAAATAAGAAAAGGGTGAGTAAAAGATTAGAATAAGGTAAAAAAGAAATCACAGTTCAGGGTCACGATGGGAAGAAAAAGAAGAACTTTGATATGCATGTAGAGTACTAGGTAGTTATTAAAGAGAAACTTTAAATTTGTCTCTGAGCTTCCTTGCAGCAAGAATAAAAAGCAAAACATCTTCATCAAGCACAGAGGAAATAATATCAGTTCTTCACATTAAGCAATACATTCATTCCACAAGGTGATGATGGTGGTAATGACGGTGGTGGTGGTGGTGGTGATGATGATGATGATGATGATGATGATGATGATGATGATGGTGATATTAGCAGCAGCAGCAATGGTGTGTTTTACATGCTGCTCTATTTGGGAGACCAATTGCCCCCCTCCCCACCAAACCCCAACACACTTAAATATAGTTCTAGGGATATTTTTACTCGGTTACAGTTAGACTAAAGCTGTTTCACAGAGGCAACAAAGTTTGGAATCAGAGACCTGAATTGATTGCTGGCTTTTGCACTTGGGATTATGCTATAACGCTTGGCAAGGTACTTAATCTCTTTCTTGGAGACCCAGTCTTTTTTTTTTTTTTTTTTTTAAAGATTTATTTTATTGTTTTTCAAAGAGAGAGAGAGAGACAGAGAGAAGGGGAAGGGCCCAGAGCAGTCTCCATAGTTGTACGTCATCAGTTTTTGACATGGTTTCATTCCACACAGGTGGGCTCGGGCCCCACAGGGCAGGACCTGGGCTGGGGGCCTCCTGAGTGGGAGGCACACCTCTGAGAGCTGAAGACTGAACTGGTGGGCCTCCCACATGGGAAGCTCATCCCAGTGAGAACTGAACTGGGGCCACACCCAGTTCAGCATATAACCGGCTGGGCTGGGATTCGATCCTCTGACTCCGGGGCTGCAAAGCGAGTGCTTAACCTGCTGAGTCTTCTCGGCTTCCCCAACCAGTCTTCTTTATAAAGTGGAGACAATCTATCCCATAGGCTTACAGAGAGGATATTTCAGAGCCTGACACTAACAGTCTTTTTCTTTTTTTTTTAAGGTGAAGCAGAAAAATTTATTACGAAAGGAAAGACATAGAAGCTCTCTGATGAGAGGGGAGGTCAGAAACTGGAATGCCTGCACTATGGCTGCAAGCTATTGCTTTTATACCCTTTATTTTACCCAAGGCCCTGCTTTTATCTTTCAGTTCACATGCCTGGATAATCCACCTAGGTGACTTTTGGAACAAACCATGGAAAGTTCTGAAAATAAATGTTAACAAGAATTTTTTTCGAAAAAAAGAGAATATTGAGGAAAAAAGATGGCAGCATGAGAGGAGAACGCAGATAACTGCCTGGGAAGGGACTTGTGAACAGAGTGAAATCCACGGGGGAAACCCTGAGAAGCAACCTCAACTAAGAAAACCACACAACGCAGAACAACACCCAAAGGCCTAGCTCAAGAAACAAGAAAAACTACAAGTAAACACCCTCATATCTCATCTTATAGAGCTAGAAAAAGAAGAACAGAGGTCCCCCAAAGCCAGCAGAAGAAAAGAATTAATAAAAATCAAAGCAGAACTTAATGAAATTCAGAATAGAAAAACAATAGATAAAATTAATGCCACAAAGAGCTGGTTCTTTGAAAAAATCAATAAAATTGACAAACCACTGCCTAGGCTCACCAAAGGACAA
>PVKE010002429.1:70884-83171 GCA_004027555.1 Craseonycteris thonglongyai | reverse complement strand
TCTATCGAAGGGCATTTTGGTTGTTTCCATGTTCTGGCCACTGTGAACAGTGCTGCGATGAACATGCGGGTACAAACATCTTTAAAGATCAAGACATTTCTTATGTAAGGTTAAACACATAGTGCTTACTCTCAAGCAGAAGATGGAAATATGCAAGAGGCTTGAAAAAGATCAGAGTCATGCAGTGCTCATGGAGGAATTTGATGTTGGTTCATCAATAATTTATGTCATTAAGGCTCAATTTCAGAAAATGAAGGAGTTTTATGTTAAGTCTAAGAGTGATAACAGTGTAGAGAAATGTCATATTCTTCATATACCAAAAATGGAAGTGCTTGACCAGGCCCAGTATGAGTGGTTTTTGCTGAAAAGGTCTGAGGGTGGTTGTATTTCTGTAGCATGTTGAAGGAAAAAGTGAGAGAATTTCATGATAAAATGAAAATTGAAGGTCAGTGTTTATTTTCCAGTGACTGGCTTACCCATTTCAAAGTTTGTTACAGCATCTGTAAGCTTGTCAGGTAAGCAGAAATTGGCAGATTTTGAGGCTGCAGCTTCATTTCGGGATGTGTTTAGTGACTTGGTTGCAGAAAATGGCTTGACCATAGAGCAGATTTACAATGCAGATTAGACTGGCTAAATGTGAAAGTGTTTGCCTGATTGGCTGGTGTAATGAGAAGGTAACAGCTCATGCGTTCTAGCTAAATAAAGAGTGTATAACTGTGCTCATTTGTGCAAATGCATTGGGAAATCATAAGATAAAGTAGTGTGTGGTTGACAAATTTGCTTAAACCAAGGTGCTTTAAAGGTATAACTAACCTTCCTGTAGATTATCATGCACAGAGTAACAGTTGAATGGTCAAAGAAATTTTTACCAATTTTTTTTATTATTTATTTGTCCCTAGTGTTAAAGAAAATTTACAAAAGCAAGGCATACCAGAGAATAGTAAAGTTCTGTTGCTCCTGGGTGCCTGTTGTACACATCCTCCGTGGAAGAGCTTGTTAATGGCAATATTTTTATATGTTATCTTCCAGCTAATATCACAATTCTAATCCAACCAATGGATCAAGCAGTGATACAGAATGTAAAAGTGTTTTACGGACATTACTTCATGTGAAAAATGACTAATTTTGTTGGGACAATTCTGGACTTTCAGAAAAAATATGATCTCAAAGATGCTGTCTACACTGTCAGTTGTGCTTGGGATTCTGTCAGAAGTGAAACATTGCAGAAATGTTGGAAAACGTTGTGGCCAGCTGTAATGTCTGTATAATTCTTCTCGTCCCTTGACTTTGAGGAGTTTCCAGTCAATATTGCAGCTGCCAGTAGCAGATTTTATGATGAAATCTGTGAGTTAGTTGACTGTGCTAATGACAAAGTGAATTTGTCTAGAGAGGAACCTGGTGACTGGCTTGCCATGGATAAAGCTATTTTAGCAATTCATACACTTAATACTGAAGACATCACAGAAGCTGTAATGAACCATGAAAAAATTAATGTTGCAGAGGAGGAAGAGAGTGATAACAATGGATGTGGAAAAAGTATCCTGGCAGAGCTACTGAAGCATTTGAAAGTATAATAGCTTTTGCAGAACCTCAACCCTTCTTCACTTCTCAGCATGTTATGAAGCTGCATGTCTTGCAAAACTTAACTTTGTGTGAGAGGTGTAGGGCCTCAAAGCAAGCTGATATTTGTTCAATATTCAAGAAAATTGCATGCAAGTTTGCCAGTACAACATCATCCTCTGATGTAGATCCAAAATCATCCACATCCACTTCTGATCTTGTCTCAGCTACATCATCTGATCCCAATGATCTTGATGCGATGTCTACCCAGTAAACTCATTACTCCTACTGTAACAGTTTTAAGTGTGTGTGTTTTTTCTAAGTTACATGAAGTTAAAAAAATTATATTAGTGAAGTTCACTAAGTTGAAAAGTTTATTGGCTGCCATTTAACTAAAACTGCACACTGCATTCACAAAGCTGTTCTTATAATCAAACTATGTTACATTAATTTATTTGAACTTATTTGTTATGATTTGCTTTTAATTGCGGTATTTCAATATTAATATTAAGGCAATACAGAGTTTATATAATGATATGGTATAGTATGGTGTATAGTATTAGTTAGGCCTATTTTTAATGGTATCTCTCAGGCAACCAGAAACTACATTTATTTGGCATGGGTGTCACCATGCCATGACACCAATTGCCATGGGTGTCAGTTAACTGAGAGTCTACTGTATTTTTTTATCAAATATATTTTCAACATCTGTTAAAATAATTATATTTTCTGTTTTAATCTAATAATGTAATTAATTAATTAGAATTAGTAATCTTTTTTTGTCAAATCTTACTTTTATTTCATTTGGCATTAGATTAGGGTTATAGCATAGCATAGTAAAAAAATACATTAGATAGCTTTTCTTCTTTTCTTTTTAAAAATTTTGTAAAAGAGTCCCTTGAATATTTTAGAAAATCATTCATCAAACTTTGGCATTGTGCCTCTTGTAAGGCTTTTGGTTATCAATTCAATTTCTTTAATATTTTTGTTTGTTGAGGATTTCTACTTCTTCTTAAGCCAATTTTGGAAATTATTTTTCTAGAAATTTATTTATTTCATCTACCTTTTCAAATCTAACATTTAATTCATATTATTTATTTAAAAAACACTACTGTTCTGGTAGTCCCATTTTTGTTTCAAATATTGCTCATTTCTGCCATTTCCCTTTTCTCTTAATCAGATTTACTGCAGATTTGTTCTATTAATGTAATGTTTATAAAGCCCATCTTTCAGTATTATTGACATTCACTGTGATTTTTTTTTGTTGTTGTTCTATTTATTTAACTTTAGCTCTTCACTTTATTACTTTTACTCCTTCCACTCTCTCTGATATATGAGGGCTGTACAGAAAGTATCCAGCCATGTTACTACCATTGTTATATTAAAAATGGCTGGATTTTTTTTTTTTTGGACAGCACTTGTATGATGTGGTGTCATGTATTACATTTTGAGTTGAGTATTTATTTATCATTTTATCTTTCAAATTTTCTTTTGCTGAATGACTTTAAAGTTATATCAATTTAACTGCATCCCACTCACTTTTATATGTACCACATTTATTGTTATTCAGTTTTAATATTTAACACTTATGTTTTGATTTTGTCTTTATTTCATGAATTGTTAAGTTCATTAAAATTTTTTTCAAACATTTGTTTCTTTAAAACTATTTTATAGCTTTCTAGTTTAATTGAATCAAAATCAGAGAACATGATTCATGTCATATTGATTTTTTAAAATCACTTGAAACTTTCTTTGAAATCTAAGATATGTTCAATTTTTGTCTATGTGTAATTTGAAAATTGTGTCTTCCACTTTTGGGGTGGAGAAGTCTCCTTATATGTACATGTATTTCAAAGAAAGTTGAACTTAGTAGTTGAGATTACAATTTTTGTAATTATTGAAATTTGGAACTTACTTCTGCCATGTAAATTCTTTCTTCATATTATTTTATTCTTTGCTTTTTTTGCACCCCACATTTCCTCCCTTTGATGTATTGATAAACTTTTCTAAATCCCCCTTTTTCTTTTCTCAGATGGTTTGCAAGTTCTGGGTAATCTAGAAGCATTCATGCTGAAGTATAAAATTTTAAGTAAAAAAGTCTGTAGTTATTCACTGTGTTTACCCTCTTCTTAAGCATTACAGGGGGATGCTGGGATAGCTCAACAGGTTGAGCACTTGCCTTGCAACACTGAGGTCCAAGGATTGAATCCTGGCCCAGGCCCTTGCAAACCCATATGCTGAACTGAGGCACAACTGGTAACCGCCAGGATGGCAGTAAAGGTTCTTGCCTCCTATATGCAGGAGGTCCCAGCTTTAGTTCCCACCCCACAGTGCCCCAAGTCTACCTGTTTGGAATGAAACCATGTCACAACTAATGATATACAACTATGAAGATTACTCTTGGCTCTCCCCACTTCTCTGTCTCTTTCTCTATCTCTATCTCTTTCTCTATCTCTATTTCTTTCACCTTCTCTCAATAAAATAAATCTAAAAAAAAAAATGACAGAGAACTTACCAAGTGTGGACAACTCATTAGAATAACCTCTCTCTAGTCTTGACACTCCACCATCTTAAACTTGTTATCTAGACCAGTGCTAGTAAGAGCAACACTTAAAATTTTGTACTAACCAATTTTGAAAATAATTTTAGTAATATATGTTAAATCCAAAATATTATTTTATCTTGTAATCAATATAAAAAGCACTAATGGAATGTTTTACATTCTAAGTTTTTGAAACCCAGTGTGTGTTTTACACTTCATCATATTTCAGTTCATATTAGCCAGACATGTAGCTAGACATGTAGCTGTCCACTATATTAGACAGCTCTAGAGTTCTCATTTTACCTTATTTCAATTTTAGTATATGTGCTGCTGAAGTGAGCACATTTTTACATTATTTCGAACATAAAAATTACCTATAATTACTAATTTTAGTTATTGTATATGCTTAGCATATATGTATGAGGGCTATTCAGAAAGTATCCAGCCATATAATTTGATGAATAGAAGCATTTATGGGTGGATTTTATTCTGGACAAGCCTCATATATATATTATATCATACATATTGTACATATAAC
Source organism: Craseonycteris thonglongyai (assembly GCA_004027555.1). Taxonomy (NCBI): domain Eukaryota; kingdom Metazoa; phylum Chordata; class Mammalia; order Chiroptera; family Craseonycteridae; genus Craseonycteris; species Craseonycteris thonglongyai. Next base: position 78,531 of record PVKE010002429.1, on the reverse strand, counting down.
ACATATAACTCATATTATACATATTGTATACATACACATACATATATATTATATAGCTAGTGTTAACTTTACCAACAAATAAGTATCTATTTTAGTGTTCCCTATTGTTTCTTTAAATCCATATCTTCCCTCTAGGTTTGCTTTTCTTTCTGTTGAATTACATTATTTGTAGTTCTTTTTACTGAGATACTATTAAATATAATTGAAAAGTTTTGGGTAGGTCTGAAATGTTCTATTTTGACCTCACTCTTGAATAATAGTATAGCTGGTTATAATCCTATGTTGACAATCATTTTCATTTAGGGTTTTAAAGATATTACTCCATTGTGTTTCTTGCCCTTAAGCAGTTAGCCTGACTTCTGTCCCCTAACTTGGATAGAGCGCTTAATAGTGTCCCTTATCATTTATTTTATAATTTTTTAATTTTCCATTACTTTTGACATACAATATTTTAATACATTAGTTTCAGGTGTACAACATAGTGATAAGATATTTATATTACTTACAAGTCATCTCCCTGATAAATCTGGTGCACATCTGATACCATACATAGTTATTACAATATTATTGACTATATTCCTCCTTCTGTACTTACCATCTCTTGACTGTTTTGTAACTATAAATTTATACTTCTTAGTATCATGCTCTTTATCACCCACCCCTCCAACAACCACCCATCTGGCAACCATGAGAATGTTCTCTATGTCTATGAGTCTGTTTGTGTTTTGTTTGTTCATTTATTGTGTTCTTTAGATTCCGTATATAAGTGTCATCATGTCAAATTTGTCTTTGTCTGACTTACTACACTCAACATGATACCTCTGGGTCCAACCAGGTTGTTGCAGATGACAACATTTCATTCTTTTCTATGGCAGAGTACTATTTCATTGTATATACATTCCATTTCCTTTTTTTACATTCAATATTTTATATGAATTTTAGGGGTACAGCATAGTGGTTAGACATTTATAATAATTTAAGAAGTAATCCCCCTGATTAGTCTAATACTCACTTGGCACTACAAGGCCTGACAATTAATTTAATGTACTTGTCATTGTGTGCTTATGTTGGCAGCACTGTACAAACAACTTGGTAAGGTTTCATAACCTTGGTATACCAGTGTCTCACAGCTGTATTCATGTTGATGTGTGGCGGTGTCTTGCTGAGTGGCATTCATTATCATTGTTGTGTATTTTTTTGTGCTGTCATGAGAATGTCAGAGCTTGCAATAAAGCAACAAACAAACATTAAATTTGTTAAACTTGGCAAGAGTGGAAGTGAAATCAGGGACATAGTTAGTCCAAATTGATGGGAATAATGCCAGGAAGAAAATGGCAATGTACAAATGGATGAAATGTTTTCTTGAGGGGAGATAAAGCATCACTGATGAAGAGAGGTCAGGGCGTCCAGTAATGAACAGAACTGATGAAATCATTGCAACAATTCATGGAATTGTGTGTCAACATTGTCAGCTGACTGTAAGAAGCATAGCAGACCAAGTAAACATCAATAGAGAAACAGGAAAATCTTAACTGAAAATCTTGGCATGAGAAAGGTGTATGCAAAAACGGTCTCAAAGGAGCTCACCCATGAACAAAAGTTAAGGAGAATCAAAATTTGCCAAGACCTTTTGGAGAGGCAAGATGATATTTTGGGCCATGTTATCACTGGTGATGAAATATGGATGAACCAAAACAACCTTGAAACAAAGTGTCAAATTTGCAATGGAAATCAGCCAGTTCTCGATTGCCAAAAAAGTTACATCAGTCCTAATTAAGAGTCAAACAATGTTGCTAATTTTTTTTTTTTTCATATCAGATATTGTCCACTATAAATTTGTGCCAACTGGACAAACATTCAACCAACTTGACTTTTTGGAAATGCTGAAAAGGTTGCATGAAAAAGTTAAATGAGAACAACAATGCACCAGCTCACATAGCACCGTCTGTGAGGAAGTGTTTAGTCAGTAAAAAAATCACTGTATTGAAACACCCTACTCACCTGATCAGGTCCCCAGTGATGTTTTTCTTTACTGAAAGATAAAGAAAATGTTGAAAGGAAAACATTTTGATGACATTCAGGACATTGAAGGTAATACAACAATGGCTCTGATGGCCATCCCAGAAAAACAGTTTCAAAATTGCCCTGAAGGGTGAACTATGCACTGGTGTTGGTGCATAGCTTCCCACAGCGTGAAGGTAAATGTAGTGATATTCAGCAACGTGGTATGTATCACATTTTCTAGGATGAGTTCATGAACTTAATTGTCATACCTTGTTTATATAATTACTGTATCATTCCCTATGCTTTATGTTGCCATGACTATTTTAACTACCAATTTGTACTTATTAATCTCTTCACCTTCTCACCCTGTCCCCAAATCCTTCCCAGCCAACACCCCAACAATCTAGTACCCATTTGACACCAAACATAGTTATTATATTATTGACTATATTTCTTATGTTACACCCTACATCCCCATAACTATATTGTAACAACCAATTTGTACTTATTCATCCCTTTCCCTTTTTTCACCTACATTCCCAGCCCCCTTCCCATCTGGAAACCATCCAAATATTTTATGTATCTATGAGTTTGTTCTTTTCTGTTTATTTTCTTATTTAGAGTTCATGTATAAGCAAAATCAGATTTCATCAGTCTTTCTCTCTCTGATATTGGATTCAGCACAATACCTTCCATGTCTTTTGATTGAAGCTTTCAATCCATTTAATTGTTAATAGATATGTAGTCATTGCTATTTTATTAACAATTTTGCTTTTTTTTTTCTGTCTTAAAAATGTCCTTCTAACATGCCTTATAATACTTGTTTGGTGGTGATGAACTCCTTTAGCTTTTTCTTGTCTGGGAAACTCTTTATCCTTTGATTTTGAATGGTAGCCTTGCTGGATAGAATAATCCTGGTTGTAGATCCTTGCTTTTCATCACATTGAATATTTTGTGCCAATCCCTTCTGGACTGCAAAGTTTCTGTTGAGAAATCATCTGACAGTCTTGTGGGAGCTCCCCTGTAAGTTACCAGTTGCCTTTTTCTTGTTGCTTTTAGGATACTCTCTGTCTTTAACTTTTGTCATTTTAATTATAATGTATCTTGGTGTAGTCCTATTTGGGTCCATCTTGTTTGGGACTTGCTGTTCTTCCTGAGCTTATATGTCTATTTTCTTTGGCAGGTTGGGGCCATTTTCAGTCATTATTTCTTCAAATAGGTTCTCAATTACTTGTTCTGTTTTCTTCTGGTACCATTATGATGTGAATGTTGTTATGCTTGATATTGTCACAAAGGTCTCTTAAACTATCTTCATATATTTTGAGTTTTTATTCTCTTTGATGTTCTGATGGGTGTTTTATGCTACCTTATCTTCCAAATTGCTGATTCAATTCTCTGCTCTATCTAGTCTGCTGATAATTTCTTCTATTGCATTATTCATTTCAGTTTTATATTCTTTATTTCTTACTGGTTCTTTTTTATGGTTTCTATGTCCTTTATGTTCTCTTTCTCATTGTTGAAGTCTCTTTTTTTTTAATTGTTTTTGACAGACAGAGAGAGAGAGAGAGAGAGAGAGAGAGAGAGAGAGAGATACAGAGACAGAGAGAGAACTGAACTGGGGACACTCCCCAGTTCAGCACATGGGTCCGCACGGGCCGGGGCCGGGATTCGATCCTGGGTCCCCGGCGCTACAAAGTGAGCGCTTAACCCACTGAGCCATCCCATTTTCCCCATGAAGTCTTAGTTAAGTACCTTGAGCATCCTTATAACCATCATTTTGAACTCTATATCTAATAGGGTACTTGCTTCTATCTTGTTTAGTTCTTTTTCTGGAATTTTCTGCTGTTCTTTCATTTGGAACATATTTCTTTGTTTCCTCATTTTGGATGCCTGCCCATGCTTGTTTCTATTTATTATGTAGATCTGCCACACCTCCCAGTATTGCTGGGTGCCTTATGTAGTAGGTAGCCTGTGGAACACTGGCACAGTCTTCCTAGTCACCTGTGGTGGGTTCTCTTGGAGTTTTTGGTTTGGTCCCAGCGCTGTGCTTGAAGCTACACAGCAGAAGTCTCAGAGCACAATGATGTGGGTTGCTACCCACCTGGGGCCTGCAGACTCCAATAATTTTCCAAGAGAGATTGAAATGCAGGTGGGACTAGCATTGGGGTAATTGGGTAGGGGAGAGTCCCAGTGAGTTAGCAGGGTGGAGCAAGCAAAGCTCATCAGACCAATCAGGTTCAGATTTGGCCTTGTGGGGGTGGGTGCAACACAGAAAAGATGTATTCTGCCCATTGGCTTCATTGGAGGAGTATCCTAATAAAAAAAAAAGTGGCAACTGTACGCCAGTCCTTATTCCAAAGCCACACATCTCAGTCTGCCTAACATATGCCTCCAATGCCCCCTCCTCCCCAAGTCATTATCCCTTTGCTGTAACTCAGGTTGAATGCCTGTGAGTGACTGAGCCTGTGTGGGTAACTTAAGTGGATGTCTGGGCTTTCTGCAGCCTTGTATCCCATTGGTCAGAATTTCCACTTCACAGAATTTGCTTTCACAGCCGGAATTTGTGGGGTTCTTCTTTCTAGAACCAGTACTCTAGGCTGGAGAGCCTGATGTGGGGCTAGGATCCCTCACTTCTTCAGGGAGAACTACTGCAGCCAAGTTATACCTCCTGATTCTCAACTGCCACATGAGGGTTTGGGGCTAGCCACTTTTGCACCTCCTTTCCTCCCCTCAGTCTCGATGTGGCAGCTTCTTTATAGCCTTAGTTATAAAACTTCTGTTCAGCTAGCCTTCAGATAGTTCTCCAGGTTGGTTGTTCTATGATAATTTAATTGTAATTTTAATGTCTTCTCAGAGTGAAGCAGGCACAGTTTTTACCTACTCTGCCATCTTGGATTGCCAGTGCCCTTTATCTTTAAGGAGCTTAATTCTAGAGTCATCTGCTTGTTTCTGGATGAAAGCAGAGCAGGACCATAGTTCAACCTTATGCAATTCTTTTTTAAAAATATTTCCTTTTTTTAAAATTATTATAATTTAATGTTAAATTTAATGGGGTGACATTGGTTGATAACAATTAGATAGTTTCCCGATGTACAAGTCGCATCACATCACCCATGCATCACATTATGTGCCCACCTCCCAGAATCAGGTCCCCCTCTACCACCATATATCCCGCGCCTACTCCCACCTCTCCCCACAACCCCCCTTCTCCCTCTTCTCCAGGTAACCACCAAACTATTGAGTGTGTCCATAATGCTGGTGCCTTCTCCCACCTCCCCTCCCTCTCGCCCTCCCCCCTCCTCCCCTTTCCTCAGGAAATAACCAAGTTATTGAGTGTGTCCATAGGTCTCTGTGTCTTTCAGTTTTATATTCCACCTATAAGTGAGGTCATATGTTTCCGGATTCTTTCAGTCTGACTTATTTCGCTTAATAAGATGGTCTCTAGGTCCATCCATGTTGCCACAAATGACTGTATTTCATCATTTCTTATCGCTGAGTAGTATTCCATTGTGTAAATGTACCACATCTTCTTTATCCAGTCATCTATTGAAGGGTATTTGGGTTGTTTCCATGTTCTGGCAACTGTGAACAGTGCTGTGATGAACATGCGGGTACAAACATCTTTAAAGATTAAGGTTTTCAGGTTTTTTGGGTAGATGCCCAGTAGAGGGATGGCTGGATCATATGGTAATTCCATTCGTAATTTTTTGAGGAATCTCCATACAGCCTTCCATAATGGTTGTACCAGTTTACATTCCCATCAGCAGTGTATGAGGGTTCCTTTTTGCCCACAGCCTCTCCAGCATTTGTTATTCTTTGTCTTGTTGATTATAGCCATTCTAACAGGTGTAAGATGGTATCTCATTGTGGTTTTTATTTGCATCTCCCTAATTGCTAGTGAAGTGGAGCATTTTTTCATATATCTGTTGGCCATGTGTATGTCTTCATGAGAGAAGTGTCTGTTAAGGTCATCTGCCCATTTTTTAATTGGATTGCTTGTTTTTTTCTTGTTGAATTGTACAAGTTCTTTGTATATTTTTGATATTAGCCACTTATCAGAGGCATTGTTTGCAAATATTTTCTCCCAGTTGGTTGGTTGCCTCTTTGCTTTGTTGATGGTTTCCTTTGCAGCACAGAAGCTTTTTAGCTTGATAAGGTCCCATTTGTTTATTTGTGTTTACTTCCCTTGCCAATGAGGTCAGATTCATAAAGTCCTCCCTGAATCCCAGGTCTATAAGTTTAGTGCCAATGTTTTCTTCTATGCAATTTATTGTTTCCTTTCTTATTTGGAGGTCTTTAATCCATTTTGAGTTAATTTTGGTATATGGTGAGAGATCGCAGTTCACATTCAGCCTTTTGCATGTGGTTTTCCAGTTTTCCCAGCACCATTTACTGAAGAGGCTTTCTTTTCCCCACTGTATATTTTTTGATCCTTTATCAAAAATAATCTGTCTATAAATTTGTGGGTTTATTTCTGGGTTTTCAATTCTATTCCATTGGTCTGTGGGTTTGTTTTTCTGCCAGTACCAAGCTGTCTTGATTACTGAGGCTTTGTAGTACACATAAAAGTCAGGCAGTGAGATGTGCCCAGCTTTATCCTCTTTTCTGAGGATAGCTTTTGCGATTCGTGGTCTTTTGTGGTTCCATACAAATTTGATGATTTTTAAAATCTATTTCTTGAAAGAATGACTGTGGGATTTTGATGGGAATGGTATTGAATCTGAATATTGCTTTGGGGAGTATGGCCATTTTAACTATGTTAATTCTTCCAATCCATGAACATGGAATGTCTTTCCATTTCTTTGTATCCTCTTTAATTTCTTTTAAGAGTGTCTTACAGTTTTCAGTGTATAAGTCCTTCACATTCTTTGTTAGATTTATTCCTAGGTATATCATTTTTTTGTTTGCATGGCAAAGGGAATGGATCTTCTCATCTCTCTTTCTGAAGTTTCACTGTTGGCATACAAAAATTCAGTTGATTTTGGGACGTTGATTTTATATCCTGCAACTCTACTGTATTTGTCTATTATTTGTAATAGATTTCTGATAGAGTCTTTAGAGTTTTCTATGTATAGGATCATGTCATCTGCAAAGAGTGACAGTTTAACTTCTTCTCTCCCGATTCAAATACCTTTTATTTCTTTCTCTTGTCTGATTGCTCTGGCTAGAACTTCTAGAACTCTGTTGAACAGCAGTAGTGACAGGGGGCATCCCTGTCTTGTTCCTGTTTTTAGGAAAATAGGTTTCAGCTTTTCCCCACTGAGAATAATATTTGCTGAGGGTTTGTCATATATGGCCTTAATTAAGTTGAGGTACTTTCCTTCAATTCCCATTTTATTCAGTGTTTTTTATCATAAATGGGTGTTGTATCTTGTCGAATGCTTTTTCTGCGTCGATTGAGATAATCATGTGATTTTTATTCTTTGTTTAGTTTATGTGCTGGTTTACATTGATTGATTTGCATATGTTGAACCATCCTTGTGCCCCTGGGATGAATCCCACTTGGTCATGGTGAATAATCTTTTTAATGCATTGTTGTATTCTGTTAGCTAAAATTTTATTTAAGATTTTTGCATCAGTGTTCATCAGTGAGATTGGCCTATAGTTTTCCTTTTTGGTATTGTCTTTCCCAGGTTTTGGTAT
>PVKE010002429.1:0-70784 GCA_004027555.1 Craseonycteris thonglongyai | reverse complement strand
ATGGGCACTAGTTCTTCTTTGAATGACTGGTAGAACTCATTGGTAAAGCCATCTGGTCCAGGCCTTTTGCCTTTGGGCAATTTTTGGGTAATTGTTTCAAGTTCTGTACTGTTGATTGGTATATTGAGGTTATCCAAATCTTGTTGGTTCAGTTTAGGTAAACTATATGTTTCTAGAAATTTGTCTATTTCCTCTAGGTTGTCAAATTTGTTGGCATAGAGTCTTTCATAATAATCTCTTATGATTGTTTGTATTTCTGCAGCATCAGTTGTAATCTCTTCCCTATCATCCCGTATTCTGGAAATATGAGATTTTTCTCTTTGTCCTTTGGTGAGCCTAGCCAGTGGTTTCTCGATTTTATTGAGTTTTTCAAAGAACCAGCTCTTTGTGGCGTTAATTTTATCTATTTTTTTTCTATTCTGAATTTCATTAAGTTCTGCTTGATTTTTATTAATTCTTTTCTTCTGCTGGCTTTGGGGAACCTCTGTTCTTCTTTTTCTAGCTCTATGAGATGAGATGTGAGGGTGTTTACTTGTAGTTTTTCTTGTTTCTTGAGATAGGCCTGTAATGATATAAATTTCCCTCTTAATACTGCTTTCGCTGTGTCCCAGAAATTTTGGTACGTCGTGTTTTCATTCTTATTAGTTTCTACAAATTTTTTAATCTCTTGTGTAATTTCCTCTTTGATCCAGCTATTTTTTAATAGCATGTTGTTCAATCTCCATGTATATGTGGTTCTCTCTGCACTTGATCTTTTGCAATTGATCTCAAGTTTCAACGCTTTGTGGTCTGAGACTACACTTGGTATGATTTGGATGCCCTTAAATTTGGTGAGGTTGGATTTAAGTCCCAGGATATGGTCTATCCTTGAAAATGTTCTATGTGCACTAGTGTAAAATGTATAGCCTTTTGTTGTAGGATGGAATGACCTGTAAATGTCAATTATGTCCATTTCCTGCAATGTATCATTTAAAGCTGCAAGTTCTTTATTTATTTTCTGCTTGGATGATCTGTCCAATGTTGTCAGGGGGGTGTTTAGATCCCCTACTATAATTGTATTTTTGTAAAATTCTCCTTTTAGATCTGTCAGTAGTTGCTTTATAAATTTTGCTGCTTCCTGATTCGGAGCATATATATTGATGAGTGTCATGTTTTCTTGTTGTATTGTCTTTTTTATTAAGATGTAATGTCCATCTTTATGTCTTATTATTTTTTATCCTGATGTCTTTTTCATCAGAAATCAATATGGCCACTCCAGCTTTTCTCTGACTGCCATTTGCCTGGAGTATTTTTTTCCATCCTTTTACCCTGAGTCTATGTTTGTCCCTGTGGCTGAGGTGTGTCTCTTTTAGGCAGCATATGGTTGGACTTCGTTTTTTAATCCAGTCTGCTACCCAGTGCCTCTTTATTGGTGAGTTCAGTCCATTTACATTCAGGGTGATGATTGATATATGAGGCTATCCCGTATCCATTTCTTCTTTCCTTTTTATTTTTTTGTTGCCCTAACTTTTCTTCATTTATTTTGATTTCTTGATTCAGGTCGGATAGCCTCCTTCAGTGTTTCTTGGAGTGCCGGTTTTGAGCTGGAGAATTCTTTCAGCTTGTATATATCTGGAAAGGCCTTAATTCCTCCTTCATATCTAAAGGTTAATTTTGCTGGATAGTTAATTCTTGGCTGGAAATTCCTCTCTTTTAATATTTTGAAGATTGGGCTCCACTCCCTCTTGACTTGCAGAGTTTCTGCTGAGAAATCTGGTGACAGCCTGATAGGTTTTCCTTTGAAAGTTATATTTTGTTTTTCCCTGGCAGCCTTGAGGATTTGTTTTTGTCATTGATTTTTGTCATCTTCAGAACAATGTGCGTTGGAGATCTGCTAGGGTCTAGGTAGTTAGGGCTTCTGATTTCCTCTTGGATTTGGGGCTGTAATTCTTTCCACAGGTTAGGGAAATTTTTATCCACTATTTGTTTTAGTAGAGTCTGAGAAGATTTCATCTCGCTTCCTTCTGGTACCCCTATTATTCTAATATTGTTCTTTCTGATGGAGTCAGAAAGTTCTTGTAGGGCTCTTTCATTTTTCTTGATTCTTTGTTCTTTTTCTTCTTCCCTCTGTGACATTTCCATGTTTGTATCTTCAATTTCACTCATCCTTTCCTCTAGCTGGTCAGCCCTGTTTCCTATGCTGGTCAGTTCTTTTTTCAGCTCTCCCATGATGCCTTTCATTTTAAGGAGTTCCTTTTGGTTCTGCTCTAGCTTCTCAATTTTATTGGTAAAGTACTCATTTTGCTCAGAAAATTTTTTGTTGAGGTCATTTAATTGTGTCTGGGTACTTTGCCAGCATTGAGTGAGCTCTCTGAGTGTCTTGATTAATGCAGCCCTGAATTCTGTTTCACTTAGATTTGATCCCAAGTGTGCAAGGTTCTTTACTAAAGAATGCCCCTGTTCTTCTGGAGGGGCTCTGGATTCTGAGGTGTGTATTGTGTTTCATGTGGTTCTTTTTGCTTTACGCATGAGTATGTTTTCCCTCTGGGGTTTGCTTATCAGATGGGCTTCTCTTTATTTTTTCTTTTGGGCTCAGTTGTGGGAGAAGGAGATTTTGGGAGAGGGTTGGGGGAAGCAGACAGCTTCTGTGTCCTGGGGCACTTCAGGTTGCTGTCTTAGCTGTTAGATATCAGGGTAGTAAAGTTGTGGCCAGGGGTGGGGGCATGTGAGTAGGAGCTAGGGCGGTCCTGAGACACAATAGCAGATTCCACTTTCAGCATGGGGGCTGGTGGTTCAGTGCGGGAGGGGCGCCGGAGCTCTGGTCGTTTTCTCCTTTTTTTGGCTGTCCCTCCTTCAATTGTATCTGCAAGCCGTGCCCGCAGGGCAGTGCTTGGATGGGCTGGGGCTTGGCGGAGGCCCTGGTCACAGAGCTGTTCCGTACGCAGGCAATGATGCCCCGGTTTCCTGGTTGGCAGCCCAGTTGCACACGTGGGCTGCAGCGCCCCAGCGGACTGGTGGGCGGGACGCCAAATGCCCAGTTGCGCGCTGGCAAGCAGGCAGCGGTGCCGTGGCAGTGCGGTGGGTGGAGCGCCAAAAGCCCGGGTACGTGCACGCAGAGGTGCCCCAGCGGCCCGGTGGGTGCGGCGCCGAAAGCCCTGTGTGCACAGGCTCTAGCTCGGGCGGCAGCCGCTCTATGCTCCCGGCTCTGTTGAGACCACCGGATTCACTCTAAGCACATCTAATGCAGCTATGCCCACTCAAGCCCCAGCCCTCACTCCAAGAGCCCTGTCTTCAGAAGGTGCTCCTTCACAGTCAATCTCCTCTGTAAATCAGGGGTGCCGAGCTGCTGTGGGCTGGTGCCCTGCTCTCACCCCGTCCGCCGGGAAGTGCAGCCGCCCTGCTCCACAGTCCCTGTTCCCCTTTAGGCTCCATGATCTGATTAGGGCACTGTGTGCTGTCCCCTGAGATCAGATGTAAAATTGTGCACAGTGTTGTGGGGCTTCCACGCTCCCTAGGTCTCGGCTTTCAGCCCACCCTCGATCCAGCTCCACTTTGACCATAGTCCCCCAATCCCCCTTCGTTTTTGCCAGCCCCAGGCTGCGCTCTGAGTCTCTGTCCCCGAACCGCTGCTTCCCCTTCCCTCTCCCGCTCTCCCCTTTTTTCTCTAACCTTTGTGTGTTGTTCTGCATTGTGTGGTTCTCTCAGTTGATGTTGCTTCTCAGGGTTTCCCTGTGGATTCCCCTCTGCTCACAAGCCCTTCCCAGGCAGTTATCGGTGTTCTCCTCTTATGCCGCCATCTTTTCTACCCAGTATCCAAAATTTTTTTATAGATTTATTTTTATTGTTTTTTTGACAGAGAGAGAGAGACACAGAGAGAGACAGAGAGACACAGAGAGAGACAGAGAGAAGGGGGAGGGCCCAGAGCAGTCTCCGTAGTTGCACATAATTGGTTTTTCCACATAGTTTCACTCCACAGGTGGGCGCGGGACTGCACAGGGCAGGAACTGGGCCGGGGTCTTCACCCTGGTGAGACCGGAACTGGGGGCATTCCCCAGTTCAGCATGTGGGTCCACATGGGCTTGGGTCGGGTTTCGATCCTCGGTTCCTGGGGCTGCAAAATAAGCGCTTAACCCACTGAGCCATCCTGGCTTCCCCCACCCTTACTCATTCTCAGATTCAGAAGATAGACATGAGTGACAGGAGTGGTGAACGATAATGTAGCTGGCACTTTGCACCGCCCAGGTCCACTTTCTGGGGATCACCTAAGTCCAACACCTGGAGATTCACTTCTTAATTAGAACATCCTGATAAGAAGGACGAAAAATCCAACCAGAATGATCTGGTTTTTGACACCTGTGCGGAATGTTAAAGCTTGCCCTTGGCTTAAACTTAGTCTCATTATAATGCCATTATAATGAATTCACATTGCAGTTTTGGCACCCTTTACCCCTGTGGGTTTGCTGTGTCCATTCTGTGTAAGAGCAGAAAGAAAACTGTCATATAACCTACACCCACCACTCAAATGACTTAAGTCTGCATCTCACACTTGCAGGGCTGGCTCAGGGCTAGGAATAAAACTCAAATCCAAAAACTCTTGGGGACCTTTGACTCTCTTGGTTTGGCCTGTTTCTCTCTTGACATGTATTTCAGTAAAACTTTACTTTGCTTTTCTTTGTTTCACTGACCTGTAATTCTTTACTGCATTGGCAGAAAGAACCAAGATCATTGCCGCCTCTAGATGGTAATGTGACTTGGGTCATCTTCAAGCAATTGCCTCACCCCCAAGGCTAGAGGCAAATTTTCTTCTCTTTCCCTTTTACTTTCTTTATCTTCTTATCTCCTTTCTATGGTCAAGCTGCACAAGATGGTGGGCACTGTTCAGACAGTAAAGGCCAATTGGGCATCTGCCACTTAAGAAAAAGTGTTCTGTGATAGGGATGACTTGGTGAGGGTCTGGGACACTAGATTTAGGTCCCACTGAGCACAAGACAAAGACCTGTGCAATGTGCAGGAGCACAGTTCACCAGCATTCATGCTCACTCCCCATGGCACCTTCCTAGAAAGTTGCATAGGTGGCTCGGCCCCATTCCTCTCTCTCCTTCCCTGTCTGCTCTCTTGGTTAATGGCTCTCCACCCCTCCTTTCTTAGGAGCATTGCAAAATACTCCTGCTGTCTGCTCTCTCTCTGAGGCTGCTGCTTTCACCTACTCTCTTCACCTTCTTTAGGTCCATGACTGAACCACTCTGGGAAACCCTAACCTCATCATGGGCATGGGTCAGGCAAATTAAATACCCTTAAGGTGCCTACCACTTTAAGACTCCCATGGTAGCAAATTGGCCACAGATCAGGAGCAGAAGCAATAGGCGCCCTGCTAATCTGAAGAAAATAGCAATGTAGCACCCTGTTCCACAAGCATATACTGCCCCTACTGCTTTGTCTGTTTCCTGATAGAAATAGTACAGCCTTCCAGGAGTTGGTTTCTTCAGAAGAAATTCTTCCACTGTATCTCTACCCCTTCCTCTGTTCCTTGCTTTGCCTCTGCAACTAAAATTACAAGCTCTCTTTCCTGGAGCCAGGCCCTAGGCACACTCAGCCACTGGGCTGATCAGCTGCTCTGCACTCACCACTCCTGGCCTAGATGCAAAATCCCCTGCTTGTGAGGTGGTGGATGCCTTAGCACAAACTGCCCTCGTACTCAGAGCTGGCCACCGTTGTCACTCTTGCGCATTAGACACCAGCTCAACTCCCAACATTTGTGTTCCGGTGCATTGCTAGGGTATGGCCCTGCATCCCTCCCTCTTTAGTCTCAGGAATAGGAGGGGGAACAACTCCTGTGGCTGCAGGCAGCACAGGGAACTCCCTCTCACACCTTCTCTGCCTCTCATGCTAAGTACTCCATGCTCCCTCACCTCTCCATTTCTTCACCTTTTACTCTTCCTCTTTATCACTTTCTCCTCTCCTTTTCCTCTTCTCTTCTTTTTCTTTCCCCCTTTTCTCTACCAATTAAAGGCCTTTTCTCCTCCTCCTCCTTCTTGTTCTCTCTCTTTTGTTTTTCCTTCAATTTTAACCTGCCTCGGGAAGCTTCATAGTTTGCTATTCTCTGTTACACAGAACAATCAGATTGGAGTTGTCCCTACCTTCATGTTGCCTCTATTATCTAGATTACTGACACTGGTCTCTAACCCCTGCCTTAGTCTCCCTACTTGAATCTATGCCCCTAGGGGCAGTCTCTGCCTCCATAAACACTTCACTTATGGAAGAACAGAAGAGCCCCTTAACCTAACCTCTAGATGGCACATATACCTACACTTATCTAATACTTTTAGGTTTTACTTTCAATCTGTATTCATTGAAGAAGCAGACAGCACTGGACTCCCCACATTCCAAACTCTGGTGGGCATTGCCCTCCTAACATTTGCAAATTCTCACTGAGAAGCCTAAGAAACACTAGGAAGACCAATGGGCTCATTGACTATTTGGCCCTCATATATGAGGTCCTTTTCTGGCTTCCAAACCTCTGAATTATTCTCTTCTGTAGGTGTTATCACCTCACAGCAGATGCACATCTGAACTTTCACAGCATGGCCACCACATGGTCTCCATACCCTCTGTGGTTCGTTGTCCTCACTAGCTGGTGGGTGACATCTGCCGCTGGTCTTTGAGTGCTGGGATGCCAGGCTCAGGAGTTAGGACCCCAAGACATTGGGCTCTCTAACTTTCAGGTTTTTCTCAACTCTTCAGATGGGAAATTAATCATCTCTACCCTGTGGAAGCCCTCTGGGCTGCATTCTAGTCCACTGGGCTCAAGTTAACCTGCAGACTCTAAAGAAATTGAGGCTTATCTTCTGTAACACGACATGGCCACAGTACAAACTCTGATGGGGAGACTTGGCCACTAAATGGGAGCATTAATTACAGTAGTATACTCTAGTTAGACTTATTTTGTAAGTGAGAGGGCAAACAGTTGGAGATTCCTTATGTCTAAATGTTCTTCCTGCTCTGGGATAATAAGGACCTCCTTCAACAATATAAATGAACCACTCTAGCCATTTTATGATCCCACAGGACCCTCCTCCCCCACCCAGATCTACTTCTAGAACTCAGCCCAATGCCCTACTTCTTTAGCCATATGCCATCTGTGTAGCCAGCACTCCCCCCATATCCTGAAGGTCCTCCTCCATCACCCCCAAGGGTATGCCCATTAGTAGAGGTGCTTGGAGGGGAATTTGACCCTCAGCTTGTCCATAAGACTTCTTCTTATAGAGCTAAAACAAATTAAGACTGACCTTAGGAAGTATTCTACCTTTTGCCAGGTCACAACTCGAGAGCTGACAGACTGTCCCTGAGGAAGGGAAAACTGAGACATCCCAGCAGCTACTGAGACTTTTTTGTCTTGGGGACTTCCCTGCCTATCCCCTTCCTGGCGTTAGCCACCTATGAATACTTAAGCTGGTTGAAAAAATGATATGTATTTTTAAGGAAGGCATAGTGTATGGAAATCCATTTTTGAGAGAACTGAAAGAAGTTTGTCCTAAGTTTGGTTATTCCTAAATGAGTGAGGAGAGGGGAAGCTGGGATAGCTCAGTGGGTTAAGCGCTCACCTTGCAGCGCTGGGGACCGAGGATCGAATCCTGGCCCCGGCCCATGCGGACCCATGTGCTGAACTGGAGAGTTCCCCCAGTTCAGTTCTCTCTCTGTCTCTGTCTCTGTCTCTCTCTCTCTGTCAAAAACAATTTAAAAAATTTAAATGAGTGAGGAGAGACAAACTAAGAGGGACTAGGAGAGCTGTAGAAGGTTTGTAAAGAAAGTTTGTCACAATATCTTTAACAACTGAGGCAGGGAAAATGAGGAAAGAAGGGAACAGTGAGACCACAGATGAGATCAGTGACAGGCCAGACTTTTGGCCACAGTTATAGACAGACCAAGTCCAAAGCCACTTCAGGGCCACCCCAGGAACCCCAGAAGAGGAACACCAGGTAAAGGAGCCTACTTTGGGTGCAAAAGCCCAGACCTGGAATAAGAAATGTCTTAATTCTTGAAAGCAGCCATGCCCCTTTGCAAAACAGAAAGGGCACTGGAAGAGGGATTGCCCCCTGTTATGAAGGGAGCAGGGACCAACTCCTTCTCCACAAATGGCTGTGATGGACTGATGAGGCCTGAGGTGCCCAGCAGCTTCCAAGAAGAAGTAGGCCATTCTCATGATGGGAGGAACTGGGAGTGACCCTTGACATGCAAATAAGCCTGTTAATTTCTTGATTGATAGCCATTTACTCTGTCTTAGTTGCTCATTCTGGACCTATTTCCTCTGAAACCTGCCCAGTTGTGGGGATAAACAGAGCCCCTAGTTTTGGGCTTATAGTGTCATACTGTCTTGCCAACAGCCTATCCTTTGGAGGAAAAAAGTAAAATGAGCCAATCAGACTTTAGGAAGAACAATGGGAAAGTTTTGTCTGGAGATCTCTAAGCCCTGGCTCTAAGTGCTGCCCATTGCTTTATATTCTGACCTCAATTCTGTTATTTAACTCAAGAGACGTTCAACAGGCACTCAGGAAATATAGGGACTGGCACTCCCTCCAGGCTCACCCCTCTGCCCACTACAACCCTGTAAAACCAGGGGACCAAGTATTGTTAGAATCCTGAAGGGAGGAGAGGGGTCCTTGGCAGACCAATAACTTCTAAATGAAAGGCCTTATACATGCAACACTCTCCTTGCTGTCAAGCTACAAAGAGTTTGATAGTTGAGTCCACTTCCTTTGATTCAAACCTGTTTTATTTGAGTCTCTACAGAACTCCCCTAGAGAAAATACTGTCACTCCTGTTTCTGTGAGCCATCTGAAGACCTGAAGCTCCTTCAAACAGACTGATAAGTCCTGATAACTCCTTACTTTGCTCCTTATTGCCTTTTCTTCTAAGTCTTATTTTTGGTCTAGTTTTTTTCCTCTTTATGCTGCACCTGGGTTCCCCATTAAACACATCATCATGATTTTAGTTATTTTGGCTTTCTTCTTCCCCAGGTTCTTCTGGGGAGAACGGAAAGATATTGTCAATTATTCTGAGATTGCGTCTTTAGCCCTTGTCTTTTTGGTCTCTTTGTCAGGTTTGTGTTATCAGAGACACAGCATTTTCAGCTCTAGCCAGGTTCTGACTTGTCCCTCCTGAGGATGACTAGCCATGCCAATAGCTGCTCGACCAAGTGATCCATTTTTCTCTCTTGCAGTTGCCCTGTAGTGGGGCATCTATTCCCTACTGAGAAAAATACTGCTTCTGGTTTAATAAAAGTGGACAAGTAGAACAATGCATTAAATCTTTTCCTGATAATACCAAAATATATCAAGGACCTCTAGGTGGACATCATGAGCCACAGCCTCAACAGACAGCAAGTATAGGGACCCAAAGTCCTTACAATACCCACTGTCAGCAGGAAGAAGCCAAAGGGTCATTAACCTAAGACCCCAATGATTTGGGTTATTATTACTTGAGAAATGGATATTAGGCAGAAAGTAGACATGAGCAACAAGATAGGTAGACAGTAATGTAACTGGTGGTGCTTTGCACTCCCTAGGTCCAATCCCCAGGGACTACCCAGGTCCAACCTCCAGGGACAAATTTTGTGATAAGAACAACCTGGTAAGAGGAAAGTAAAGAATGCCGGGGTAGCTCAACAGGCTGAGTACTTGCCTTGAAACTGTGAGGTCCAGGGATCGAATCCCAGCCCTGGCCTGTGCAAACTCATGCTGAACTGCAGTGCAACTGGTAACCACTGGGACGGCATGGTGGTGAAGGTTCTTACCTCTCATGCAGGAGACTCCCAGTTCAGTTCCTGCCCTGCATGGCCCCAGACCCACCTGTATGGAATAAAATCATGTCACAACTAATGATGTACAACTGTGGAAACTGCTCTGGGCTCTCCCCACTTCTCTCTCTCTTTCTAAAATATAATTAAATAAATCTTTAAAAAAAAAAGAGGAAAGTAAAATCCAACTAGCTAGAATTATCTGGTTTTTGATGCCTGCACAGAATGTTAAAGCTTGACCTTGGCTTAACCCTAGCCTCATTATAATGTAATTATAATGAATTAACATTGCAGTGTTGATCCCCCACTCCATGGGTTTTGCTATATACACTGGGTAAGGGGATGCTCAGAAAGAAGTCATATCTAGGGTGACCGGACATCCTGCTTTTGGCGTGACAGTCCCGATTTTTAACAATTTGTCCTGTGTCCCGCTGCGTTTTAAAAAAGTCCTGATTTTTGGAAAGAATGCACGACAAGTTAGGGAACGGCGGGAGATAGACCAAATTTTTAATCAAGAACCCCCTCCCCCACTGTCAGTGGTGTCCTGCTTTACCAATGTTAAAATCTGGTCACCTTACATATAACCTACACATGTCATTCAAATGATCTAAGTCTGTATGCCATGCTCTCATGGCTGAGTCATGGCTGACTCAGGGTCAGAAATAAAAACTCAAACCCCAAACTCTTGGGGGTCTTTGCCTCTCTTGGCTTGGCCTGTTTCTCTCTCGGAATATATTTCAATAAGCTTTATTCTGCTTTCCTTTGTTTTATTGATTTGTAATTCTTTACTGCATGGGCGAAAAGAACCAAGATCTTTTATTTTTTTTTAAAGATTTATTTTTATTGTTTTTGACAGAGAGAGAGAGAGAGAGAGAGAGAGAGAGATACAGAGACAGAGATAGAGAGAAGGGGGAGGGCCCAGAACAGTCTCCATAGTTGCACATCATTGGTTTTCCACATCGTTTCATTCCATAGGTGGGCATGGGACTGCACGGGGCAGAAACAGGGCTGGGGTCTCACCCCGGTGAGAACTGAACTGGGGGCACACCCCAGTTCAGCATATGGGTCTGCATGGGCCGGGGCTCGGATTCGATCCTTGGTCCCTGGGGCTGCAAAGTGAGCGCTTAACCCACTGAGCCATCCCAGTTTCCCCAAGAACCAAGATCTTTGCTGCCTCCATACGTGACAATTCTTTTGTATTTCTTTTCAGTTTCTGATTGTGGTAGTGCTTATCTTATTTTTGAATTAGCTATTAGTTTCTATTATTCTGTTTTACATTTTATCTATTGACAATGGATGTGTCAAGGCATGACTTGATAGAATTATCTTGTTCAGAACTTTAACTTTGTTAAAGTAGTATGTTCTGTATTTTATCTATTGTTTTGTTTCCTCAGTATTACCTTTTCTTATATAACTTCTACACTTTCCTACATAGTACATAGGAAAGATAATTGATTTTTATACATGCATTTGTAATTATACACCTTCCTTTCTTATACTTCTGTTTATTTTTTCAGTTGATTTTGTAGGTAATAGGTAAAATAATTTGCAAAGACCTTATTTTATCTTTCTATCTTTACATGTAATTGTTTTTTAAATTTTATTGCATGGGTTAGAACTTCCATGCTAGTCAACAGTGTTGATAGCTAATGCCCATTGTGTCTCTGACTTTATAGATTTATCTAATGTTTCCTCATTAAGTATGATAGTGGAATTTTTCTTGATTAGATTAAGGAAGTATTCTTTTATTTCCAATTTACTGCCTTTAAAGCAAACCATAAATGACTGTAAAATTATTTTAAATACCTTTAGTTTCCCTCAAGTTATTCATATGTTTTGACTTATTTTGTTTATATATATTGATTTAATAAAATTGAATTATCTTTCATTACTAGAATAAACCTTATTTGGTCATGGAGTGTTAGTCTTTCAATATACAGTTGAATTCCGTTGCCTATTTTTTAGGTAGACCGTTAGCTTAAAATAACAACTGAGAACTGCATGTAGTTTTTCTTTTTGGTTTTCTTAGGTTTTGATTTGAGAGTTATGTAGACCTTATAAAACTAACAGGGAAGTTTGCCATTTTTTCATGTGCTCTGAGGTTTAAGTAGAATGGAAATTATCTGTTTCTTGAAAGTTTGAAAGAATTCATCTGTAAATCAATCTGATTATTGTTTCTAAATTGTTATTTTTATATTATCTATCTTCTGTTTCAAAAGTAATTTTTAACATTTACAATTGCTATTTAACCAGACTTGAAAAGTTATTCATACTTAACCTTTAGTTTGGTGTAATTGCTCACTGTCATTTTATACCACAGCTCCTCCATTCTTTTCTTTCTTTTTTTTTAAAGATTTATTTATTGTTTTTGACAGAGAGAGAGAGAGAGAGATACAGAGTCAGAGACAGAGAGAAGGGGGAGGGCCCAGAACAGCCTCCATAGTTGCACATAATCGGTTTTTCCACATAGCCTCATTCCACAGGTGGGCTTGGGGCTGTGCAGGGCAGGAACTCGGCCGGGTTCTTGCCCCGGTGAGAACTGAACTGGGGACACTCCCTAGTTCAGCATGTGGGTCTGCAGGGGCCGGGGCTGGGATTCTATCCTCAGTCCCCGGGGCTGCAAAGTGAGCGCCTAACCCACTGAGCCATCCCTGCTTCCCCAGCTCCTCCATTCTTAAGCTTTCTTTTAGTTAAGTGATATTTTAAGACTCTTTAATATAGACTACATATATTCAGATCCCTTGCTCATATGATCATATCATTTCTTCATAATGAGAGGTAATTTCCTGGGACTACTTCTTGGTCTATAGCCTCTTTTTATCAAAACTGTGTAGACTTTTCATCTGACATTAAGTACAGCAGCATAGAATTTTAAAAGCAGTCTAGTTTTATTCTTTTGAAGATCATCTTTTTTTTTTTTAAGAAATATATATTATTACTGGATCGTAGAGAATTTTTTTTTTTTTTTGTATGTGATTATTTTAAAATCCTAAGCTATGCTTTAAATTTGGGACATTTTTATTGATTTTACCTAAAATATAGTTTACTTCTTCAATATGCATTTTTACAGTTTTTTGGCTTATTAATACAGTGTAGTTATATATATATATATATATATATACACACACACATATACACACATATATATATATAAATTAATAATATAAAGCTGTTGTTTCAGTTCTGGTTCTCATTTTCTTTGAGGAATAATCATTAGATTTGATTATTTATTTGTATTACAGGTATTTGAGAGCTTACTTCATAATGGGCTCTGATCTAGGTACATGTATATAACTTATAATTATTTCCCCTAAAATCTTCTCTTAGATTTTCCACTCTATATTCTGGTTTGATTTGCTAATGTACTTTGAGTTTATTTACAATTATTTATCATCTCAGTAATATTTATTTTCACCTCATCTATTTATCATTCTATGTTTTCATGTTTTAGTCTGAACACTTGCCTCATTTTTACATTCTTTTGAGAATACCAGAATGTTTTATGAATTGGTTTCCTGAATCTTGCATTAAATAATTTTCACAATATGTTCTGTCTCTGAATCTTTGCACTGAGCTTCTTTCTTCTTATTCTGCTATATTTTTTCATAGATTGTATTTGGTTTATTTCCTTTGCCCTGGAATGTCTATGAATAATAGCTATGTTGACTCAGAGCTTGCCAAATGATTTTGAGGATTGCTTCTGGTGTTCACCACATTCCTTCTTCAGATCCACTGTTGATGTATTCAGTTCTCAGCCTGGGATAAACATCTGTTGTTTTTTCTTCTTATTGCTCCACTTCTTTTAGGAACTTCTCACTGCTCTTCTGGGAGCTGACTCTCCCCTATCCCACTGAAGTTTCAGGTTCATATCACATTACCCTACCTCTAGGCCACTTTTAGGGTACTTGCAGAGCTTATGCTTTTTACTCGTTTATGGGAATTTTGAAATTAGGTAAGAAGAAATCTGTTTCTCTCTGGTTCACTGAAACTGCAATACATAATTTAGGAACTATTCACAGCCACATGTTTTAACACATGGATTAAAGAAGTGGAGAAGAATGATCTAGAGATTAAAAAAAACCCAATAAATAAAATAGATAAACAGGGAGAAACAGAAATGAGAAGGGACTTATGGGTATGAAAAAGGGGAAACTATAAGAACCCTGAAGTGTTGGATTGGAGTTTGGAAGTATTGGCATGAATTCATTAAAAAAAACAAACAAACCAAAAAACCCCTCTAGCTATATATATAGATGATTATAGATGTATATGTATGCATATCCTTGGAGAAATGAATGAATCCAGGCAGGGGCAAGAAAGTACAAAATGAGCCAGAAATATTTATTTTGTTAGGAAATAACGTAGAGTTCAAAGAATTAAGTTGACATGTCAAAAGAACAAGGGGCCGGCTTAAAGGATTCCCACTACTAAATTTAGGACAAGTTGAGCATTAAAATCAACAATGAGAGTATTAGGTTAAAACCTACTGAATAAATAAGAGGCCTCAAGTCCATACTAGTATAAGAAAATAAATGAATAAATAAATGAATAAATAAACAATTGGAGAAAAAAGCATAGTTCTTCCAATCAGCTGAACATCAGCTAATCACAACGTCATTTGGCAAGCATAGTAAAGTTGATATAGGTAGGGAGTCAACAATGGATCCTAAGGCTGGCGCATAGAAGTTTGAGGATGAGGGACAGAATACTGGTGTAATATCAGAAAACTTATCAACAAAATACTAATCAAATACAAAGGGGGAAATGGTGATTTTTATAGTAGAGCAACCTAGCAGATATCAATTTGATCAGGCCACCAAGGTTAACATGACTGACGCTGGGACAAGTTGACATAGTTTTCTACTAATGTGATGTACAAAGAAGGCAGC
This sequence comes from Craseonycteris thonglongyai, assembly GCA_004027555.1. Lineage (NCBI taxonomy): Eukaryota > Metazoa > Chordata > Mammalia > Chiroptera > Craseonycteridae > Craseonycteris > Craseonycteris thonglongyai. Next base: position 56,123 of record PVKE010002429.1, on the reverse strand, counting down.
AACATTTCTGTGATTATTTCTCAGAACTTTTAAGGAATTATGGCATTATCTTATAGTATTTTTGTTGAGAAGCCTGATGTCCATGTTATTTGGTTCTTTATAAGAAAGCTGCCTTTTCTCTAGAAAGTCTTTAACATTCGATCAGACAAGCAAAAACAAAAAATAAAAGTGAACATAACTTAAGGGACTTGTGAGTCACCATCAAGTGGACCAATGTTTGCATTACTAGAAAAGTTTATGTAATGCAATGTTTGCATTACATAAAAGGAGAAAAGAGAAAGAGGCAGAAAACTTATTCAGAACAAACAGACATCAAGACCCAGGAAGCCTAGAGAGTTCCAAAGGAAAGGAATCCAAAGAGACCTACTCTGAGACATGTTATAATTAAACTGTGAAAAGTTGAAAACAAACAAAGAATCAAAAGCAGCAAGAAAAATATAAGTTGTTACGTGCAAGGGCACCCCAATAGGTCTATCACCAAAGTTTCAGCAGAAACTTTTCAGTCTAGAAGAGAATGGCATGATTATTTAAAGTGCTGAAAGAAAACCTAACAACCAAGGATTCTCTACTTAGCAAAGATGTTCTTCAAAATTGAAGGAGAGATAAAACATTTCCAGACAAGCAAAAACTGTAAGAGTTTATCACCACTAGACTAGGCTTCAAAAAATATTATATGAGGGGGGGACCCATAAACACCCAGAAATTTGTTTCTTTGATATGACAGAGATTGTGCACTTGGAATTTGTTCCTCTGGGTCACACTGTCAACCAAAGTTTTTATCTGAAAGGTCTGAGAAGGTTGCATCACAATTTGCAGAAGAAACATCCCAAGCTTTGGCAAACAGATGATTGGTTCTTCCACCATGATAATGTACCTGCCCACACCTCGCTGAGTGTTCAGCAGTTTGTGACCAAAGATGGCATGCCCCCTGTGCCCTACCCTCTCCATTAACCTGATCTCACCATGAGCCACTTCTGTTTGTTTCCCCAGATGAAAAAAGTCCCCAAAGAGAAACATTCTGCCCACGTGGAAGAGGTAAAAAAAAAAAATAGCAGAAGCAGTAAATGGCATCAAAATTGATGTGTTAAAAATGTTTTGAGCAGTAGAAAAAGCATCTTGATAGGTGTATTACATCAAACAGAGAGTACTTTGAGGGCAACTGAAGTTTAAACATCTAAGAATAAATACACAATAAATAAATAAATTTCACATTTTTGCCCACTCCCCCTTGTATAGGAACATCTTCAAGCTTAAACACAAGGATGCTAATTAGTAACAGAAAAAACATTGCAAATACAAATCTCATTGATAAAGGTAAATATATGGTCAAATTCAGAATACTCTAATGTTGTAATGATGATGGAGCCAGTATTAATACAGATGTTCATAGATTATTCAGATTTTCTTAGTTTTTTCCTAATGTTCTTACTCTGTTTCAGGTTCCTAGACAGGACACAACAGTGTGTATGTCCCTGGGTCTCTATTGGCTGTTCTAAACTTAGTTCTCAAAAACTTCTCTTACTTTTTTGATCTTTACAATTTTGAATGTCTCTCAACTGGGATTTCTCTGATGCTTTTCTCATGGTTTGACTGGGGTTATGTGTTTTTGAGAGGAAGACAACAGACGTAAAGCTTCTTTCTCATATCATCTCAACATACTGTTTATCAACATGACATCACTCACTGTTAATGTTAACATTGATTACCTGCCTGAGGTAGTGTTTGAGAAGTTTCTCCACTGTAATGTTACTCTGTTTATCCCTGTTTTCCTATTGTATTCTTTGGAAGTTACTATGTGTATGTGTAGCCCACATTTAAGAAGTAAAAATTATGTTCCAACGACTTGAATTACTTGGAATTCTTCGACATAGACGCTTTTGTCTTTTTGGTAAGGTGCGAGTGGGGAGGGAAGTTCCTAAGTTTGTATTTCAATTATTAGATTGGCTTTTTAATTTCTGTGATCATATTTTTAAATTTCCAATATCTGCCTTTTTGTTCTTTGAATGTTGGTTTTTAGGGTTTCCTGTTTCTATTTCATGGATGAAATATTTTCTCTTATTTCTTCTGAAGTTTTTGCCCTCCACCTGTTTTCTTCAGGTTGCTCTCATTTGTTTGTTTTGGCACCTGTCTTTTATATTATAGATCTTCCTCAAATCTCTCTTACTACTTGGTGACTCCTTCATACTTGTGAGGGGGTCACAGAATGGCGATTGAAAGCCCTGGATTAGAGTGCAGAGCTTGCTTACTTTGGGTTTTACTCTAAGGTGTTTTTGCTGTCACTTCATTAGGAAGATCCCACAGTAAGTATGCTTAGGTTTTGTCTCTTGTTGATCGGATTTCCCAGAGAAGGCCTTTCCAGCTTTATTCCTGAAGAGTTATATGTTTGCTTCTCAGTAATCTGGGGATGCCAAGAGCAAGAAGGGTAAGGGTCTGAACATTGAGAACATAAATTTTCACTTCAATCCCTATTTTCAGTTTGTTATCCACCTCCCCTCCGGCCCCAACTGTGCTGTGGCATCTCATCTGCCACAAAGCCTAAGTTTTACCTTCTTTCGAGAGTGAATCTCCAATTTTCTGCCAGGGCAAGGAAAGGAGCAATTATTAGCAGCATCTAGACATCTCAGAATCCCTTAGGCTTCTCTCCTGAGTTTAGCTCTACCTTTACAACCCCTCACATTTTAAGAGCTATCTGGTGCTAGCTGTTGGGTGGTTCCATGATAGAAACTGGGTTTTTCCTCTTACTTCATCAATTTTCTCTCAGCATTTGATTCTCTGTAGATGCTAAGTTGAGTATACATTCATTCATCTATTCTCCAGCTTCCAATGTTTTGTTGTTCTAGTTCTCTCCAGAACCTTTGTCTGATGGGAGAGGAAGAAGAGAAAGATATGTATGTTCAGTCCTCTATCTTTAACCAGAAGCCATTAAAATCTGTAGTCTCTACTTAATAGCTATTTCCATAGAGAAAGCCTTGTGCATATGTATAGGCTTAGATGCAATGTGAGAAGGTAGCATGTGTTTGGGCAAGGTTGATGATTGCCACCATTGTTGTGATTTCTTCTGAGGGAGGCCAGGAGCTCAGAGAGCCAAGTAGTGAATTTTACAGCTCTCTGGGGAGATGCCGGGATGGCTCAGCAGGTTGAGCGCTCGCTTTGTGGCTGTGGGGTCCGGGGATTGAGTCCCAGTTCCAACCCTGGCCCATGCGGACCCATATGCTGAACTGGGGCATGCTTCCCTTGTGGGAGGCCCCCAGTTTGGTTCCCACCTGGGGTGTGCTTCCCATGTTTTGGGCCCTGATTTGGTTTCCACCCAGGGCGTGCTTCCCATGTGGGAGATCCCCGGCCCTCAGGGGCGTGTTTCCCATGTGGGAGGTCCCTGGTCCACTTCCCACCCTGCCTGGCCCCACATCCACCTTTGCGGAACGAAACTATCTCGAAACTAATGATGTACAGCTGTGAGGACTACTCTAGGCTCTCCCACTTTTCTCTGCCTTTCTCTGCTTTTCTCTTTCTCTCTCTCTTTCTCTCTCTCTCACACACAATAAACACAAATCTTTTTAGGGGAAGCCAGGCTGGCTCAGTGGGTTAAGCACTTGCTTTGCAGCCCTGGGGATCAAGGATCGAATCCTGGCCCTGGCCCATGCGGACCCATGTGCTGAACTGGGGTGTGCTTCCCATGTAGGAGGTCCCCAGTTTGGTTCCCACCCCCCGCTCCCCCATTTGGTCATCAGCTCCAGAGGGCGTGCCTTCCATGCAGGAGACCCCGAGCCCAGTTCCTGCCCTGTACAGTCCCTGCCCACCTGTGTGGAATAAAATCATGTCAAAAACTGATGATGTACAACTATGGAGACTGCTCTGGGCCCTCCCCCTTCTCTCTGTCTCTCTCCATTCAAAAGCAATAAAATAAATATGTAAAACAAACAAACAAACAAACAACCCAAATCTTTAAAAAAAAAAAAAGAGTTGAGGGAGCAAGACCCAAGATTGCAAAATAGATAAATGCTGTGCCTGCTTCCTTCCATGAACACATTAAATTTACAACTAAGTTATAGAACAATCAACTGAAGAACCATCTGAAATCTAGCTGAAGATAAGTTTTATAATGAAGGACATAAAAAAGAAGCCATATTGTAACTAGTAAGAGGAAAAGAGGTACCAAACATGCCAGCCCCAAACCTCCATGTGGCAGCTGAAAATCAGAAGGAATATCTCAGCAGTGGAGGTTCTCCCTGGAGGAATGAGGGACCCTAGCCCCACACAGGGATTCCCAGCCTAGAGTACTAGTGCAAGGAAGAGGAGTCCCCACAAGATCTGGCTGTGAAAAACAGTGGAGATTCTGACCATTGTGTGGGATGGAAGACTGGGAGCAACCCAGATATCACGCCCCCCCCTTTTTTAAAAAAGATTTATTTTATTGTTTTGACAGAGAGACAGACAGAGACAGAGAAAAGGGGCAGAACAGTCTTCATAGTTGTATGTCATCAATTTTCAACATGGTTTCATTCCACACAGGTGGGCTGGGGGTCGTGCAGGGCAGGAACTGGGCATGGGGCCTCCTGCATGGGAGGCATGTCTCTGCAAGCTGGGGACCGAACCAGGGGCCTCCCACATAGGAAGCTAGCCCCGGCAAGAACCAAACTGGGGGGCTCCCACAAGGGAAACACACCCCAGTTAAGCATATGGCTCTGCACGGGCTGGGGCCAGGGCTGGGATTTGGTCCTTGGACCCTAGGGCTGCCAGGCGAGTACTTAATCTGCGGAGCTATCCTGGCATTTCCCAGATATCCTTTAGAAGGGCCAGCACACAGACACACTCACAGGCACTCACCCTGGGTTCTGGTAGAGGGGTGGTGACCCAGGGGGCATCGGAGGCATACAGGAGGCAGGCTGAGGTGTGTGGCTTTGGGGCAAGGGCTGGAGAACAGTTGTCATTTTCTCTGTGTGGGGTCCTCCTCCTGTGCAGCCTGCAAGTGGGCACAGTCTGTTTTGTGTTGAGCCCTTACCCACATGGCCAAATCTGAATCTGAGTTGGTCCGGTGAACTCCCCTGGGACCCTGCCCAACCCAACTTTCCCAACACCAGAGGTGCTTTGTCAGCAAGCAGCAGCCCTGCCCAGAGTGCACTCTTCCTTAGAGAACTATCAGTGGCTATAGGCCCCAATCAAAAGACATAGGAGAGGTGAATGGATAAGAAAACAAGACCCTTACATGTGCTGACTTCAAGAGACTCACTTCAAGTTAAAAATACACATAGGCTGAAAGTAAAGACATTAAAAAAAAAGAAAAGATATTTCATTAAAATGAAAACAAACAAACAAAAGCTGTGGTATCAATACTTATACCATACAAAATAGAGTTTACAACAAAGGCTATAACAAGAGACAATGAAGGACACAATAAGCCTACTCTGGGATATTTTTCTGAAGAAATTCAAAATGCTTCTTTGAGAGGATGTATGCATCCATATGTTCATTGTAGCATTATTTACAATGCCCAAGATGCAGATGAAGCCCGCCTGGGTGTCGTAGATGAAAGAACGGATAAAGAGGAGGGATGAAACAATGGGATATTGCTTGCCTTTGGAAGGAAACAGGGTCTTGCCATTTGTGGTGATATGGATGAACCTGGAGGGTATTGTGCTGAATGGAGTGTCAGACAGAGAAAGGCAGACGTAATGTGATTTTGCTTCTTTGTGGAATCTAAATAACAAAATAAATGAACAAAACAGAAACAAACTCATAGATACAGAAAGCATTTTGATGGTGCTAGATGGGAAGGGGTTGGGGATGTGGGTGAAAAAAAGGTGAAGGCATTCAGAAGTATAAATTGGTTGTTACATAGCAGTTATGGGAGTATAGGGTATAACAAAGAATAGAGTCGATAATATTGTAATAACTAGATATGATGTCAGATGGGTACTCGATTTGTTGGAGTGATAGATGGGAGGAGGTTGGGGGGCAGGGTGAAAAAAGCAAATGGATCAAGAAGTACAATAGGTAGTTACGAAACAGTCATGGGGATGTAAAGTCAAGCATAAGGAACACAGTCAATGATATGGTGATAACTATGTATAGTGCCAGGTGAGCACTAGATTAGTCAGGGGGGTCATTTCTTAAATTATATAAATGTCTAACTACTATGCTATACACCTGAAATTAATATAATGTTGAATGTCAACTGTAATTAAAAAGTTTAAAAAGGATGAAAAAGGTGAAAGGGAATAAGAGGTTCAAATCCCAGGTGTAAAACAAGTAAGTCATGGGGATGTAATGTACAGCATAGGGAATCTAGTCAGTAGTATTGTGATAACATGAAATGGTGTTAGATGTGGGCTGGACTTACCATGGCGATCACTTCTTTAGTGAGATAAATGTTGAATAACTATGGTATACCCCTTAAACTAATATAATATTATATTTTTAGCTATAGTTTTAATAAAAATTAAAAAAAGAAGAATTTAGGTTACTTAATTATTGTGAAAAATATTTCAATAATTGCAAAAGTGTATAGATTTTTCTAAGGCCCTATATTAAAAGAACATAAATGCATATTTTTGTTAAAGTGAGGGTGACATTTTTCTGAGCCTGTATTATATTAACAAGAGCCATCCTGCTACATATAAATGGCTCTCCCCTCTCCTGGATATATGGAAGAGGAAGACAATGAGAATTGATGTGAGGTTTTCCTTTTTTTTTTACAGTTTGTCTTTACTTCATAAAGCAAAGTCTAGGATAGGGTTGTCAGAAGTTTCTTGTAAAAATATGGACCATTATCTGTGTGTGTGTGAAATACAATTTTAGTCAAAATATTTATTGAAACATTTCAATGTAAAATTTCCTCCTAGAAAAAATTGTTTCACTCATGTGAACCTCATGGAAAAAAATGTTGAAAAACTGAGTAGTTCACTTTTCACAAAGCCAATTACATACTGCTCTCCTCATCCACACATTATTATTTCTATTGAAGATTCATTTTACACCTTCATTTGAGACAGGAACAGAAACACAACACTAAAACAATTTCAACAACTGTCAACACAAAAGTCAAGAAGAAATACACCAGGTGTATTCTCTGAATCAATAAAAATGTTATTAATAATAAAAAGATATTTGCCGTTTGTAAATTTTCATTTTGCTGGGCAGGAAGCCAAAATTCTGGATAGCTGACTTGAGAAGGAAGGTTTCCGTCTTCTGTTTTGTTGGACTTAAAGTTAGCGGCTGTTTCTCAAGGCTGTGATAGGGACCTTCAATGCCCTTCTTCCTGGTGATCCTTCTCAGGGCTGAGCTTGTGCCAGCCTGCTCTTTGCTGTCCCCTGGGGCAACTGCCTCCCGGCCCCTACCCCCCGCCCCCCCACAGCCTTCAGAGATCAGGCCAAAAAAGACTGTTTCGGAAGGAGAGGGCTCTCTTACCCGCTGCTGAGCATTTAATAACCTTAAACTACCGATTCCTGCTAGTTACCCTAGTTGAGGTGAATTACAGAAATTACGTGAAAGCCTTTCTACTCTTTCAGGTTGTTAGATTCAGATGTTTGAGCACAGTATTTTTTATATAACATTTTATCAGAGACTCTTAAAAAAAAATAGTAGTAGCCAAATAATAGTTTTCTGCCTCTCTATGATTAATTGGTGAATCCTCTACCCAATTAACTGAGGCAAACTTCAAATTTGCATTATTATTGCCCTTTCAGGATCCAATAGCACTTAAAAAAAACAAAAAAACATTCAATGGCTCATTTCAGCACTACCTAAATGTCCTCACAGCACAAACGTTATTTTTGGCTCAGGGCATGTGCTTTCGTCTATCTCCCCAAAGCTCTCCCCCTGTCCCCCCAAGCCAGTGGAAACCCAGCTTTGCTGAGTCTATTCAGGCCCTTTCACATTTGCATGTCTATCAGCGGTCTTTCACAGCCCAGTGACCTCAACAAGTACTTTCCAATGGCTTCATTGTTCTTCAGAACCACCCCAAATCAGAACTTCCAGCTTCCTTCTTTCTTGCTGGTTCAAGTGTGGTTGAAACACCTGTTAGTTTTCTTGGAATCCTAAGGCTTTTGCTTTCTACTTATGGAAATTTTACCTTCCCTACTTGCTTGAGATGGCTATTTGTGGAGAAATGCTTGATTTTTCCCCTTGGCAAAATCATTAGAAGCTACTTCAAGTTTTATATGACACCATGTATTCTTCCCTATTGCTTCTTTCCTTTTCATTCACCAAAGGCTGGATTGCCACATGGATGGAGAATGAGAAATACTTCTCTCTCTTCCTTTTCTCTGTCTTTAAAATTTTAAAATTTCCCAAAAGTTAAAGTCTACATGAATGCAACATGATTATATTCATAATATTGTGAAACCATCTCAGATTAGACTATAAAATATTACCATGTTCAGGGGATGAACTACAATCTACTGCAAGTGTTTATTATACATTTTGACATGTTAGTCCAATAAAGCCACTTACAAAAGTGTTGGGAAAGACCCTGTCTGAGTTGATATGTTTGTTCTGACTTGTATGATTTCACATGTGAGATATATGTATTATAAGTATATGTATGTATATGTATTGAATATATACAAATTCATGATTACTTATATTCATTTAAGACAAAAATAAAATCTTATTTTTTTCTTTAAAATCTATACTTAAAGTCTGTATAGTGGTCAGCTTAACTATAAATCTAAGAAGTGCTTTTGCATACATTAATTTGATACCAATATCAGACTTGGGAGTAAGACAAGTCACTATTTTTATTTCCATGTTAATTATTAATTGTCTTTGTCATTAATAACTACCTTGTCATTCAAATACTTGGAAGCAGACCCTGGCTTTGTGACTTCTGGCCTTTACTGACCTTTTCTCCTTGTTCCCAGCTTGGTGGCACCTCCTCCAAAACTGCAGTCATTTTATGTGACAGTCTATCACGTTTATTAAGTTAGAATTTTAATAACAGCAAACAGATAATTAATTACAAAGCAAGTTATAAAATTTATTTAATTCAGTTAATGCTAACTTAGATATAAAAATAGTTTTAAATGGTTTATATTCATTCAGTTTAGTGAAGTTGTATGTGTTTTAAATTTTTGCATTGTTGCTCTTAAAGTAATTTTGCTTCACAACCCAGAAAGCTTTATTCAGTTTCTCAGAAGGGTGGCAAATTGGTGATTTGGTTTCAGCAAATCATCTTTGTTTTTCTGACTAAATTGTATATAAAATATTTATAGTGTAGAGTTACCCAAGAGAAATGGTACACATTGCCATTCTTGGATATTTTGTCATTATAACCAGAGAAAGCTAAACAGAATAGAGTCTAAGGAAAAATTAGACAAATTAGTCTAAGAAAAATGAAGTGGCAACTTCTTCTTTTCCTCTACTGGGGTGACCAGAAGGACAGCACTGCACATGTTTAAAGCTTCACCTTATTTCTTCTGGGTGCCCTTTTTATCCTTTTCCTTCTGGATGGGAGAATTTTCTCCACAGATGCACTTTATTCCCTGAATTTATTGTAGTAGGCAGTTATCATTCCCTCCAAATGTGTATTTTTTCTTTTCTAGGTTTAGGAGGAGGTTGGCTGTGGGAAGGAAAAGTTGGGACTATCTACAGGCAGGATGAGAGAATCAAAAAGTTTTCTGCAAAGACTATGTTCCTGAGAGACAGAGAATCGTCCGAGCTTGCAAAGGCTCCTTGGGAAATGAGTCTAAACTGTGCAGGGCGGAGATGGGATTAGACACAGCCCCCACTCGCCTGTGGCAGCTCAGAATGCCCATTCAGCTCAGGGCTCTTTCTGCCCTGGGGGACTGACCAGGAGAGAGAGGGCAACCATGTCACTGTGTTTCCCAAGGAGCAAACAGTGGAGGTTGCCAGAGGTGAAAGGTTAAACACCGGTGTCAATAAAGTGATGGGGATTTTTGAGGAGGGGGAGTAGGTCAGCAGGGAGGTTGGGGTAAATGTTGGGGGGAGGTGAGAGCTCTGGCATGCCTGTCTCAGAGTTGAGAGAAAACAGACTGACCACTTCTCCCTCCCGCAACTGTAGACCCTGCATTTGTGCATTTGCCGTTGTGATTCGATCTTTTCCCCTTGATTCTTCCAGCCTCGTGGTTTGACATTTGCCTCAGTGCTATAGCAAGATACACAAGATGTTCACAGAAAACGTTTGTTAAATTGTCCTAATCCTGCCTAGACTTTGGCTCTTCTAGAAATGCTCTGCTTTTGGAATTGCTTTCAGTATTGGGCAGAGTTTTTCATATTGCCCTAGTGGTTGCTAATTTTCTTATTCTAAAGGTAGAACTGATGTTTAGAAGATGTTGCAAGTCAATCAGAATATTAATTTGAAAATGGTAGAGAATGAAGTTGAGACTAAGCAAAAATAACCCCCCTTGAAACCAGGGGGTTAATATATATTTCTAAAGATTTATTTTATTAATTTTTGACAGAGAGAGAGAGAGAGACAGAGAGAAATGGGAAGGCTCAGAGCAGTCTCCATAGTTGTACGTCATCAATTTTCGACATAGTTTCATTCCACACAGGTGAGTGGGGAGCTATGCAGGGTGGGAACTGGGCTTGGGGCTCCCTCATGGGAAGCACACCCCAGTTCAGCATATGGGTCCGCATGTGCTGGGGCCCGGATATGATCCTCAGACCCCAGGACTGTAACGCGAGCACTTAACCTGCTGAGCCATCCTGGCTTCCCTGAGGGAGTTAATGTTAATAAAACATAATGCATATGATGTTTTTGTGCTTCACATATATTTTTTTTTTCTGAAAACATTCCAAAATAATTTTGCTAATGTTAGTAGTACATTTAGTGTAAGTCATTTTGCAGGGCCCAGTTTAAAGAGTATTTATTTAGAAAGAAAGGTTGTTTTCTTCCCCTGTGGTCATGTCTACCCACGTCCTCATAGTTGAAAAGAGGCTCTCCCCATGCTTAGGAGAAAAAGGACCCTGCTTTCTCTTGGAGTGCATTCAGATTGGTTGCCAGGATCCCTCCTTAGAGGAATCTGCCACCTAAGTCAAGTGGAGAAAAGTACACCCTGTTCTGGTGGTGAAATGCAGGCCAGATACCTATTAGAGGACCTGACTGGGACTGGCTGTGCTTAGTGGTGACTTATTGATCTATCTGGCAGTTTCACCCCTGACTTCTTGGCTGAATTTAAGGCCTCTACACTTCAGTTTATGTTTTCTTACCTATAAATTAGGGGTGGGGGAAGGATGATATCTCTGTTTGTACAACCCAGTACTATAGGGATAGCTATGAAATTCTTTGGGCTCAAAGAAGAAAAAGAGAATGAAGCAAAAAAAAAAAAAAAAGATTATAAATAAGGATAAGAGGAGAAAACAATACAGATAAAGGACTGGCAGGAAAAAGGTAAAGGAAACAGATGGGAAAATAAAAGAAAAATAAACGAAAGAGAAAGAAGAGAGAAGAAAAGTGAGAAGGAGGGATGAAGGCAAAAACACCAAGCAAAGGAAAGAATGATTCTCTTCAGACAGGAGTCAAGGTGAGCCTGATGGTCTCCAGTGTACATGGAGAGACCCAGTGAGCTTTGGCTTGAAAATTTTCAGGAGTCTATTTTCTCAGATGTCCTGGGGACAGAATCCCAATGCCTGGGAAACACCACTATGAGTTCTTTTAGTGGTGCAGGGTCCTGGGATTGGAAGAAAGGAAATAGATTTCAGCCTCAGGCTCGTTGTGGGACACAAGCCATGGGGCTGTGTGGGGTGGGGGCATATGCTCAGGTGGGGGAGAATTTGTGAGTTTCTAAAGTGAGATAAAACTTCAGTGTATATGAAATCATATATATAAATTTATTTATTATTCTTTTTTATTTACAAAGATGAAAGAGAATTTACTGAAAGGACAAGTCGAGAAGGTACACTTCTGAGAGGTGTAAGTGGACCTTGAGCAAGAAGAGGTGGCTCAAAGGGCCTATATAAATTTTAAAACGTAATTTATTTGCTATAGAACAGTGTATGTAGAAAATCACTATAAAAATGATTGAGATAGAAATGCCAACTAACACTACCACAAATTAACTTACGTGTGCCCACACCCAGCTCCCACCTTCAAAATACGTAACTGCTCTGCATGTAGACCTTGGAGAACTGCGAAAGATTCTTTGGTTTTGTGGCTGGCACACTGTCTTATAGCAGCTTTATATTCCCAACCCGAAATGGAGCCACACAGCTTCCCACACACGGTTCGACACTGCCATGAAATATTTAGACCATTCTGGGAAATCATGGAATGTAGACTTCCTCATTTAAGCCGCAGGGATTCAGCCACAGCTCTGCTCTCCCCGTCATAAGGGGAAGGTTCCTGTCTCCTCAAGGGAGAAGGTGCAGGTCCCTTCACAGAAGTGTTCCACACAGGAGGAGGTCCTGGCCTCCTCACCTTGAAGGAGGCCCTCTCTTCCTCCCAGGAAGGAAGTTCCTGTTCCCTCACAGGAGGTACCAATCTCAGGTCTGTGCCGAATAATGAAAGCCTGCTGTGCCTGAGGGATGATCAGCCCTCAGACCAGATTTTCTTCTCCAACTGGAGAGGCTGAAGAACCCTGAAGGGAGCTTCCCCCAGGGAGCGTCCTCTCTGTGCACAAGAGCCAAGCGGGGAAAGAGAAGCAAGAAAGCCGACTGGTTGGGAAGCACTAACAAAATACAAATACCTTCCTGCCCCCCTCCCCCTGCCCCGCACCAGCCCTTGCTTGCCCCCACTTCCCATCCCTTCACACCACTCCCCTTCTGCTGGTAATGCAGGGTGTAATCTTGCTTCTAAACACAGAATTACAGAACACCAAGGGAAAAAGCCCTGAAAGGAATAATTAATTTCTGCTTCCTCATGCAAATCCTTTGGCCAGTCATTTAAGGTTCAGAACTGGACCAATTCAGCTCCTTGTGCAAATTCCAAGCTGAAGGCATTTAGAAAAGAAGAGAGAGTGAGAGGAGAGAAATTCAATGGATTTACTTTTCTAAGAACCAGAATTAACAAAGGTTCCATTTTCCATGGTTATGGGTCTGGCTAGACAGCCCTCACTGACAAGCTCTCCAAACACATGTGCTGGCTTGTTGAAAAGGCCTCAGTGTTGACTGACAGATAATTGAAGTGACAAATTGTTTCATTGTATTTGGCAGGGAGAGTGCTGTATTAGATAATTATGGGGAACAGAAGAGCTCTGGGGTCTCAGGTCACAAGACATGCCTGACCCTATTTTCTGAAAACTCTGAATGGAGTTCTTGGTCCCAGAGGACCTGAGTGTGAGGCTGTCTCTTTTTGTTGTTGTTGAGTTTTTTTCTTCCCCTTTACCTCCCCCTCTGCCTTCACTACCCTTTTCTGATCTAATGATTAAGAAGAGCTAAAGAATACAGAGACCTCCACAGTTGAGAGAATAGGCCTTATTCTCACCCCATCCCAACCCTAATTCCTTGCCTTTTAGGAAAAGAGCTTGTGGATTTTATCTGTGGTAGCAAGTTCACAAGCTCTCATTAGCTGCCTACAGTGGCCTGCAGTGGGGCTGACTGCTCCTGGCAGGAAGGTGGCCAGGAGAAAGGAATCACTTCAAATGTTTGTGGGGCTGGCTGGAGTCACATTCTATCAGGGGTCTCCAAACTACGGCCCTGCGAGGCCCTCTTATCCGGCCCGTGGAGACCTTTTTATCTGAATAAAATAATATTAAATAAATAATTAAAAACAACATCTATGTTTTGATTCTTTTTTATTTGGACCTTGAGTGTGTAGTTGGCCTCCAAACTGCTGTTTGATAGTTAATGCGGCTCGTGGGCTGAAAAGTTTGGAGACCCCTGTAAGATGAATAAGGGAGCAGAAATGCTTCCGTGTGCAGCCTCAAGATACGAGATTTTCTGTGCCATCAATTTTTCTTGACCTTATTTTCCTGAGGGAAAATTTGGGGACAGAAGAGACCGAAAGATTGTAAGTTAGGAGAACCATCTCATTTTCTATCTGAACCCTGAAAGGGCCACAGAGGTTGTTAGTGAAGAAATAGTTGACCTCAGGTTGTGGAACCTGAATCCAGTGCTCCTCTCCCCAAACTACTGTGCCTCCTGGGAGATAATGAAAACCATGTCTATGAGGGTAAAACAGAAATAACAATGTCTACCTCTGCCTTCCTAGCTCCCCTACTGCCATATAAGCCTACAGGAAACTGGAGGCAGCTTCACATGAACAATGTGTGGCCTCCCGTGTGGTGGAGCCCCAGGGCAGTCATCCTTGGGGGAAAGGGAGGAGACCCTCTGAATGGAGATGCCTCTAGAGCAGAGATGTCCAATCTTTTGGCTTCCCAGGACCACATTGGAAGAAGAATTGTCTTGGGCAACACATAAAATATATTAACACTAATAATAGCTGATGAACTTTAAAAAAATCTCATAATGTTTTAAGAAAGCTTAGAAACTTGTGCTGGGCCTCATTTGAAGCTGTTCTGGGCCGCATGAAGCTGTGGGCTGCAGGTTGGACAAGCTTGCTCTAAGTGGTTCAGCAAGAGTCCAGAGCAGGCCTGAGGGGATGGGTAAAGAGCCTCCCACCTACTCTTACAGGGGAAAGCAAAAGACTAGTCTTTCTGCTTCTGGTCCCACTGCCTTCTGCCTGCAACCTGCTTGTGGGAGGGGACAGTAGAGACATTGAGGTGTGAGGATTTTCAGTATAAACCTCCTTTGTTCTTTACAGAGCTTTGATGCATTGGAAGATTCCCTTCCTTTTTAATTGGAAAGGTTTTAGCATTATGCAAACTTTCATGATGCATTATTTTTAGTTGAATTTTCACTCCCTCCTCAAACTCTTTCTTTTTCCTTTCTTTTGACTTTCCACTCTTAAATATGATGTCCAAAGAACCTTAGGAGGTGGTTTGTTGTTTGGTTTCTAAAACAAAACAAACAAAGAAACCAGCAAATTATGGTGAGAACAACTAAAAATTTCTGCAGTATGTGTAACACAGATAAGACCCAAGAACTTTCTTTGGTTTAAAAACACAGCAACTTGAAAACAAACAAACAAAACCTACCGTGCTGAATTTAGGACTGGCTTTCCAAAGAAAGCTAGCAACCTCCTTTCATTGATTTACAGAAGGTATGTTCCTAATAGAAGGCGTTAAGTAGGAGGATCACGAGTTTGAAGGGGAGGGGATAGAGGCAGCACAGGGTCAGAAATGAATAAAATGGTTTTAGAATCTTGGAGTAAGAGAGGAATATGGTACAATTCTGTGGTGGAAAGTTTACAAACACGGCCCCCATCAGTGCTCTCCCTCCATGTGCTTGCATACTCCTCATCCTGCCTCTTGAATCTAGGCTGACCTCAATGTCTTTGCTGACAATAGAATGTGCTGAAAGTGACTTTCAGGGACTTAGACAAGGTCATAAGCACCTCTGTAGCTTCTGATTGGCTCTCTTGGGACACTTCTTGCTGGGACTCAGCCACTATGCTATGAGAAACCACATGGAGAAATGCCACATGAAGATGCTCTGGTTGAAAATCACAGCTGACCTCTAGCTGACAGTCACTGTCAACTCTCAGCTTATGTGAGTGAGCCATCTGGGATGTCCATTCTAGTCAAGCTTTTAGATGACTCCAGCCCTGACTCCTTACACCCCTGTGAGAGATCCTAGACTAGGACTACGCACCTGATCCAGTCACAACAGATGCACGAGAGATGATGATTGATAAATTGTTATTTTAACCACGATGCTTTAGAGTGGTGTGTTAAGTAACAAGTTAACCAGAATAAATAATAAGACTTTTGTCCCTAAAGCCCTGTCTTGGGAAGGACTAAAGAAAGAGGGAGCTCAAGTGATACAGAACATGTAGGTGGTTCAAAATGCTTTGAAGTACTAGGGGAAAGTCTTCATTTCTCTTCTCAGTAAAAGGATGCTTTTACTCATGAAATAGAACTGAAGGATACACTCTGGTAGGAAACCCTGCCACCACCACCACCACCACCACCACCACCCTCATTACCTATGGAACCAAGTTTTAACAGACTTGAAGGGAAGGAAGGATACTTTATGGAGTGCTCAGGGCAGGAGAAGTAGAGACTGAGGATGCTTTTATGGACGGAGGGTTGTGAGCAAGAATTTGCCTTCTGAAGCTGGGGAGGCTTGCAGAAATCAAAGGCCATCAGGTAAACACACTCTGTCAGCTCTGTTCTTGAGCTTTTTGGTATATGAGATCTGTCAATTAAGTTCATGAACTCATCCTAGAAAATGTGCTATGTACTTCATTGCTGAATATCACTATGGTTACCTTCGGAGTACTCCCCTTGGGAAGCTATGCACCAATGCCAGTGCCTAGTTCACCCTTCAAAGCAATTTAGGGACTCTTTCTGGAATGGCCATCAGAGCCATCATCATATTACCCTTGGTGTCCTGAATGTCATAAAAATGTCTTTCATTCAATATTTTCTTTATCTTCAGGTAAAGAAAAAGTCATTGGAAGCTAGACCAGTTCCCTCACAGACAGTTCAGGTTGTTTTTTATTTATTTTTATTTTATTTTTTATTGTTCTTGACAGACAGAGAGAGACAGAGACAGAGACAGAGAGAAGGGGAAGGGCCCAGAGCAGTCTCCATAGTTGTACATCATCAGTTTTTGACATGGTTTTGTTCCACACAGGTGAGTGGGGGTCACACAGGGTGGGAACTGGGCTGGGGGCCTCCCTCATGGGAGGCAAGCCTCATGAGCCAGGGGCCAAACTGAGGACAAGAACTGAACTGCGGGCTCCCCACATGGGAAGCACACTCCAGTTCACCATGTGGGTTTCCATGGGCTGGGGCCTGGATTTGATCCTTGGATCCCGGGGCTATAAAGCGAGCACTTAACCTCCTGAGCCATCCTGGCTTCTGCTCAGGTTGTTTTTAAAGGTTTATTTTATTGATTTTTGACAGAGAGAAACAGAGACAGAGAGAGACAGAGAGAAGGGGGAGGGCCCAGAGCAGTCTCCATAGTTGACATTAGTTTTACATATAGTTTCGCTCCACAGGTGGGTACAGGGCTGCGCAGGGCAGGAACTGGGCCGGGAGCCTCTCACATAGGTCCCGGCAAGCACTGAACTGGGGGCACACAGTTCAGCATGTGGCCGCGTGGGTCGGGGCTGGGATTCAATCCTCGGGCTCTGGGGCTGCAAAGCGAGCGCTCAACCCGCTGAGCCATCCCAGCTTCCCCTGTGCAGGTTGTTTTTGTCTAACTTTTTCATGCAGCCTTTTCAGCACTTCCAATTAGTCAACTTGGTTGTTTGTTCAGTTGGTACAAATTTATAGTGAATAATTCCTCTGATATCAAAAAAGATTAGCAACGTTGTTTTGACTCTTGATTTGAACTGACAGAATTTTTTTAGTCATGAAGAATTGACTGACTTCCACTGTGCACTTTGATGCTTTATTTCAGGGTCATATTGTGCAGTCATGTTTCATCACCAGTGATACCATGGCCTAAAACATTGTCTTGCGTCTTCAAAAGTCCTTGTCAAACTTTGACTCTCCTTTGCTTTTGTTCATCTGTGAGCTCCTTTGAGACCATTTTTGCACACACCTTTCTCATGCCAAGATTTCTAGTTAAGATTTTCCTGTTTCTCTATTGGTATTTACTTGGTCTGCTATGCTTCTCACAATCAGTCAATAATTTTGATGCACCACTTGATGGTTTTTGCAATGTTTTGTCAGTTCTGCTTGTTACTGGCCACTCTGACCTTTCTTCATCAGTGACACCTTTTCTCCCCTCAGAAAAATGTTGTCTCCATTTGTACACTGCTGTTTTCTTCATGGCATTATCCCCATCACTTGGACTAACATGTTCCTGATTTCACTTCCACTCTTGCCAGCCACGTTTAACAAGAAATTTAACGTTTCTTCATTGTTCTAGTTCAAGCTTCAACATTCTTGCAATGGCACACAAAACATGCAACAACGATAACAAATGCCACTCAGCAAGGCACTGCCACATGTCAACACAAACACAGCTGTGAGACACTGATATACCAAGGTTATGAAACCTTACCAAGTTGTTTGTACTGTGCTGCCAATGTAAGCGCACTATGGCAAGTTCATGAACTTAATTGTCAGACCTCGTATGTGGTCCAACACAGAGCTGGATGCAGGAGCAAGTACAAATCAGCAACGTCAAAGACCTTTACTATGGGGTTTATTAGTTTTTCTCTTTTTTAGATTTATTTTTATTGTTTTTGACAGCGAGAGAGCGAGAGTGAGAGAGAGAGAGACAGACAGACAGACAGACAGAGAGACAGAGAGAGACAGAGAGAAAGGGGAGGACCCAGAGCAGTTTCCATTAGTTGCACATTATTAGTTTATTACAGTTTCATTCCACAGGTGGGCTTCGAGCTGTGCAGGAAGGAACTGGTTGGGGGTCTATGGCATGAGAGGCATGTCCCCATGAGCCATGGGTCTCCCACATGGGAAACCTACCCCGGTGAGACCTTAACTGGGGGCACTTCCCAGTTCAGCATATGGGTTCGCATGAACCAGGGCTGGGATTTGATCTTTGGACCCTGGGGCTGCAAGACGAGCTCTCAACTTGCTGAGCCACCCCAGCATCGCCATGGGGTTTCAATCTCTCTTGCCCAGTGGACTTATTATTTCCTGTTTTCTTTTCCCTGCTATCCCATCCAGTTGCATCTTTTGGAATAGACACGCCTTCATGATTTAATTACCTTTTTGAGGACTGATGGTCTCAGGTCTCTCTCTTTTACTAAACTTCCCTTTGGAGGTGGGCTCCCATTTGGACCCACATGCAATTCTAATTTCTGGGCCCTCAGCCCTGGTCTTTATGTCTAGAAGGGTAACTGCATACAACTTACCCTCTATGAATTATCTTTTCTGAAAGAAGAAAAAAGAAGATGAATATTCCTTGAGAAAACCCAATATGACAAAAGTTATATTTGATAGTAGGTAAAGTAGAGAATTGTTCATATTGTAGGAGGTATTCCTTTAAATGTCCACTAATGCATTTAAATACAATTTAATAAAAAAAATAACCAAGGTAGCATTTCTTCAGGTCATATTTATTGTGTATAGTGAGAGGAACAGATGTTTGTAAGAAGGGGATCTAGTAAAATGTGCTTAGTCTAAAGACAAATTAATCTTTGACTGATTTCTCACAGGGGGAGACATTTTTCTAACATCTGAAGTTAAAAACAAACAGCCAAAGAGGCCAGCAAATCCAGCTTCCTGCAGTTAATTCACTTCACCAATTATTTTTTAAAAACCCATGTGTGTCCAATGAAATATGCCACATAAAGAAATTAGTAAAGCAACCTCAGAAAAATGCTATCTTTAAACTATAACAGGGAGATACAGATTTTAGTATTTTAAAGGGAGTAAGATGAGACAGCATTCTTTAATTTCTCATTCTACACCATTCCTGGAATAATAGGCTAATAGTCTTAGGTTTCAGGAATGGAAAATGAATTTTTCCAAATTATCTAGGGAAAAATGTCTAGATCTGGAAAAATCTAAATTTCTACTGTAAACTTATACCACAGGCAAATTTATTCTCAGGGTAAATCAAAATCAAGCCCAAACAACCGATAAACAAACTAACCAGAAAATAATAATAATAATAATAATGAAAGAAAGGAAAATTAAAAAATAAAAGGTTCTGCAGGAGGAAACTACAGTGTGAGTGGAGGGGAAATGGGAGCCCAATTTGAGTTGATTCAATCCAACCCAACCCTATCCCAATCAATCCCTTTCAACCCAACCCAGCCCTATCCAATCCAATCTTATCCAGTCCTATCCAATCCAATAAAAATTTATTAAATGCCTAGAATAGGCTGGCAAAGTGTTAAATTCTGTGGATTCAGAGTTGGTAAGTGAGACACAGCCTTTTGCTCCCAAGAAACTATGTTTGCAGCGTCTGCAAGAGGATCAGACATGCATTCATATATTAGTAAAGGGCCCAGGCTTGCCCATTGCCTCCTGGCTGTCTGGAAAAGCCCTGCCCTTCTGCTGTCAGATTCAGCATGACTTTGCACAGGGGGGATTTTACTTCTCTGTGTGTGCTGTTGTGGCAGTATGTGGGCAGTGGGGGCTGATCAGGTATAACCCATTTTTTTCCAGTACATCTGCTAGAGCTTGAATTTCATTTAGATCCATTTTTCCTCTCTCCACTATCAGTCTAGCACAAATAATAAATGTCAAAGCCCCCTGCCCACATCGAAATAAAATACAACCAGGGAGCTAAAGCACAGCCAGTCCATTGAGAGTTGACTGAAGCTGGGTAAGACCAATAATTCAAAACAGATGAACGTTTCAGCAGATACTATGGGCTCAGTATCCAAGACTGACCTGACCTTTGAAATTTGCTGAAAGTTATCCTTGAAATTTCCCAGAACTCCTTGAATAACTTCTGTTAAAAAAGGCTTATTTATCACAAAGTCATAAATAATACTTGCTAGATATTTGCTCCATCTATCTAGAAAACGAATTAGGTTAGAAGGCATGAGCTCAGTGGCTGAGCTGGGGGTGGGGTGGCCAGGGTTGTGGGGTGATTGTTCACAGTTCCAGAAGGGACAACAGAGAAAAAGCAGCATTCCAATTTCCATAGGTGAGGGGGCGGGTGGCAGGGGGTGGAGGGGTGGGGAGTTGCAGTAAAGATAGGGTTGCTCAAAAAATTTGGTTCAATACAGTGAATTTTAATTTCACTGCTTCTACACAGAGGTGGTTGTAGATGGCTTAAACTCTGGTAAGTAATTCAAGTGATATTTTTATAATCACTAAATTGTTTCTGGGCAAGAATCCCACAGTCACTGCCCAAAGAACTGTAGATGCTCTGTGACTGCCTCCTGTGAAAGCTGAGGGCTTCATTCATTCATCCATTCATTCATCATTCATTCATTCACCATTCATTAATTCATGTATTCATTCATTCAACAAGTCTATTCAGAGGCATCACCCTAGTTCTGTAGGAGATCTGAAGAAATAAAGGACTCAGTTACATCTTTCAAGGCACCTTTGTGTGAAGGGAGAGAAAACTATATGAACACATAGGACACAATGCAGAAAATGATTAGCATCTTAGGACAAGCACAGAGACAGCTGTAGGAATTCAGAGGATAGGTAGGTGACTTCTAACTCATGGGAGGAAGGTTGGTTAGAGGGGCAGGGGAAGAGATAAAAGGATTTTTAGAAGAGGCCCCACTGAGCAGACCCTTGAAGGCTGGGTAGCATTTGGCAGGGCAGAGGCGAATCCTTCCAGGCTGAGGGGGTGGTGTGAGCAGATCAAATATAGATATGTACAAGGGTTGGTCCCAAATAGGCTATGAATTTTAAAAGGTGTGGGTAGGAGGAGGTGGAGAAACAAGGGCCGGAAGATTCTAACAATCGTCCTTTAAGATATAAGGAGGATGGTGTTCATAGGAATGAAAAGGGGGTGATTCACAACTATTAGGGAGGGTAATAGAAGTTGGCAACTAATTTGTGTGGTTATTGAGGGACTGGAGGGAATATGGAAGAATCCTCCAGCAATAATATTAAGATTATTTTGAACATTTGATACTATTAAAGACCAACCTCACTGTTTGAGCTTGCATGTCAGGACTTGAGGAAGAGTAGGGATGTTAGGAAGACAGCCTGCTTACAGGAGAGTATTACAAAGTACAATCAACAGTATAATATGCCGTGGACAAATAGGGACCAGGAAATGTGTTGGGATGTTTACAGGTGAAGAAGCCAGTGGGGAGAGAAGCTGAAGATTAGAGAGTGGGATAACACCAGAGGAACGTAAGAAATGAAGGGATTCAAAGCCTGCAGGAAAAAGGAATGAGATATAATGAGTTAGTGCCCAGAAAGATTTGGAGAGAGAGACAGGGGAGTTGAGAGAGCCCCTGTCCTCATCCTGCCAGAATAAGATGGCAGAAAGGGCTACGTCGGGATCCTGGGAAGTGGTGAGTGCTACACACAGCTTGGCAGGGAGTGAGGTCAAAACCCGTGTGATGCTTGCCTCTGTTTTCATTCTGTATCTACGACCAACAGGCTCAACTAGAGTAGGTGCCTCTGCCATTTGTTCCTTGGAGGGTGGAGCTCTGCTTAAGTGATTGAATGGTTTTTACTGGGAAAGCTGGGTTGTGTGAGAAGATGATGGCTGAACAGATTGGGGAGGGCAGGTTGATGCATGGCCAAGGAGCACTCTCTTGGGGATGATCTGAAGATCCTGTGTGGCTTTTCTGTTTTTCTCAGTGGCTGTCCTCTGTTGATTACTAGTGAACATCTGCTTTCCAATTAGCATAGGATAATGGGTACGATGGATGACATCGCTCGGGTGCTTATCATGGTCTCCCCTTTATCCTAGAGCAGTCAAGCTACGAAGGAGCTTGTAGGTCATCTAGTCCAGAAGCTCCCAACCTGTCAATGTAGAAATCAGATCTGGACCTGGTCTCCCAACAGCTCCCCGCCTGAGAAGCCGTGCAGGTGTAGGGAGGGAGCCTGGCGTGCCTCCTCCCCAGTGCAGATGCGCATGCTGGGCTCCAGAGGAGCAGCGGGCTGTACCTTCAGACGGGTCTGAGAAACACTCGTGAGGGCCCCCGGCCTGGCGTGGAGTACAAGCTCACTAAATATTTGTTGAAATAAAAAAAGTGAAGAAACCATAATAATTAATTACTGTATTCTTACACTTGATTTTAACCAAAAGGCCAAGAAGTGATTAATTACATATTTTTCTGTATATAAGACATGCCTATGTATAAGAAGACCCCTACTTTTCTTTTTTTCAAATATTTATTTTATTATTTTTGACAGAGACAGAGACAGAGACAGACAGAAGGGGGAGGGCCCAGAGCAGTCTCCATAGTTGCACATCATCAGTTTTCTACATGGTTTCATTCCACACAGGTGGGCGGGGGCCATGCAGGGTGGGAACTGGGCTGGGGGCCTTCCGCATGGGAGGCATGCCTCCTTGAGCCAGGGTCCAAATGGTGGGATAAGACCAAACTGGGGGCCTCATGCATGGGAAGCACACCCCAGCTCAGCTTATGGGTCTGCATGAGCAAGGGCCAGGATTTGCTCCTTGTTCCCCGGGGCTGCAAAGCGAGCACTTACCCCATTGAGCCATCCTGGCTTCCCTTACTTTTCTAACCCAATATTAAGAAATCAATACATGGGTTACTCCTATGTATAAGACGACCCCCAATTTTTAGTCTAACAATTTTAGACAAAAGTAGGCATGGAAAATATATGGTACATTATGGTCAGGGAAGAAATAAAGTATTGAGGAGTTATTGCTTTTGAGTTTTAGTTCAGTTTTCTCTCACTGTATCCATACCCTTTTCTCTCCATGCATAATGTTCTTCAGGGATTTTGTACCTTATAGAGTTATGTTTTCCTTATGCTTCTCAAAATTCTAGTATCTTCCCCCAGGACTGAGGATCTCAATATCCTTTAGGTACTTCGGGTCCTAGACTATGTTCATTCACTCACTCACTCTCTCTTACTCTTCCTATTCATTCACTCCTTTAGTTCATTTTATATTTATTTACTTACACATTGATTAAAAAAATTTATTGACCATCAATTATAAGTCAGGCAAATAAGAGATATTCTTGATGATTTTGTTAGAGGAATGTATTAGTAAAAGACAGCCTGCCTGGTGGTTCATTTAGCCCTTGTGATAAAATGGCCACACATTCCTCCCCTTCTTGCAGTTACACCTTCTTGCACGCTCACTCTGCTCTCCCACTCAGAATCTGGGCTTTGTCACATGGCTTTCTTTGCCTGCAGTGAAAAAAGCAAAGGCTCAAAAGCACTCTTGTGGTGGGACTTGTCCTCTCTTGCTGTTTTTGGAACCCTGTGACTGCCACCATTTGAAGACCCCTGGGCTGGCTTCTGATGATGAGAGGCATATGGCCCAGTTGTCTCTGCCATCACAGCCAATGGCCTGTCAACAACCAGCATGAGAGTAACCCCAACCTATTGGAGTTGTTTGTTTTGTGGTAATAAATAACTGATACAACACTCCTCATTATCCTCAAAGAGGCTATGATAAAGGAGAATCTCATGCCTTTCCAACCAAAAATTCATTCTTGCACCAAAGCATTCCATACTTAAATTTTTTTTTTTTTTTAATATTTATTTAGACAGAGAGAGAGATACAGAGACAGAGAGAGAACTGAACTGGGGGAGCTCCCAGTTCAGCACATGGTTCTGCACGGGCTGGGGCCGGGATTCGATCCTCGGTCCCCAGCGCTGCAAAGTGAGCGCTCAACCCACTGAGCCATCCCGGCTTCCCCAGCATTCCATACTTAAACAGCTCCAAAATAATTTTGCAGGGGTCAACTCTAGATGTTTCTTCATTTTTTCTTTCCTTTTCTTTCATTTTTTATTATTTTTTTTATCATGTTCATATTTTTCTGAAAGCCACTTGCTTGTCTTATAACCTTTGGGCATGAAATCAACAATAAATATGTATTGGATTCCCAGTCACAAATAAGACAAAACGCAAGGTGTGAGTAGTTGTCACCATGTTTTCAGCTCTGATGGGAGTGGATACACTGGAGGCAGAAGTGAGCATGTGGGTCCCTGTTGCTTTAGCTTAAGAAGCTTTGTAACATAGAGTCCATTCTGGCCAGCTCAGGATGCCACAGTTCACCCCAACCACCCCTCAAAGGATCCTATGTCCTTAAATGGCCAGAAGTGGCTATCTTACCACAGGCTCCCAAGGGACAACGTCTCTGTTTGTTTATTCAGGAGTCCTGACTAGGAGAGGACAGGGTCTCGATTTTCACGGCAAGAAGGTCCAGCTGAAGGATCTGTGATTTGTTGTGGAGAGGGGATGGTTCAGCCGGTTGGGCTGGAGCCTGTTTGTGCAGAGCTTTGTGGCTCAGTGGTCCCTGCATTAATGAAGGAGGGAAGGATCAGCACTGTGCTTGGTACTGCAGAAAAAAGTAAAGAAGATGAATAAGTGATACAGATACATAAATAAGTGATATTGACAATGATTACTGTAATACGATAATAGCAGTCACAATTGGGATTGGAACATTACCAGCTCTATAAGTGGAAGTGACAGCACTTTGAAGCTGGGTTTGCACAAGTCTTGCCTTTGGCCAACCCATGTCAGGAAAATGTAGAACTTACAGGTCAGTGCAAAAGTCATTACGGTTTCAGACTGTGAATTAAAAACAAATTTTTTTTCAAGATTTATTTTGTTTTTGACAGAGGCAGAGAGAGACAGAGAGAGAGAGAGACGGACAAAAGGGGGAGGGCCCAGAGCAGTCTCCATAGTTGTGTGTCATCAGTTTTTGACATAGTTTTGTTCCATGATGGTAGGTGGGGGCCACGCAGGGTAGGGACTGGGCTGGGGGCCCCCCTGGAGCTGGGGCCTGAACCAGGGGCCTCCCACATGGGAAGCTCACCCTGGCAAGAACTGAACTGGGGCCATCCCTGTTCAGCATATGGATCTACATGGGCTGGGGCTGGAACTCAATCCTTGGACCCCGGGTCTGCAAAGTGAGCACTCAACCCACTGAACCAGCCAGGCTTCCCCCGACCATGAACTTTAAATCATTATAACTAGGCTCAAACACATCTATATTAATCAAAATAAGAACCATTACAATCAACATATTTTTTGTCAATGAGAAATGTTTGTATATTCCTGTAGTGTAAAAATCTATGGTTTGGGATTTTAAGAACTCTTGGAAAGCGTTTTCTGCATTGCTGGTTGTGGAAACATTTTCCCTGCAAAAAGTTGTCAAGATGCTTGAAGAAGTGGTGGTTGGTTGGCACGAGGTCAGGTGAATATGGCAGATGAGGCAAAACTTTGTAGAGTGATTCATTCAACTTTTGAAGTGTTGGTTGTGATATGAGTGGCTGGGCGTTGTCTTGGAGAAGCATTGGGCCCTTTCTCTTGACCAGTGCCGGCTGCAGGCGTTGCAGTTTTTGGTGCAGCTCATGGATTTGCCGAGCATACTTCTCAGATGGAATGGTTTCGCCGGGATTCAGAAAGCTGTAGTGGATCAGACCGGCAGCAGACC
Source organism: Craseonycteris thonglongyai (assembly GCA_004027555.1). Classification (NCBI taxonomy): domain Eukaryota; kingdom Metazoa; phylum Chordata; class Mammalia; order Chiroptera; family Craseonycteridae; genus Craseonycteris; species Craseonycteris thonglongyai. Next base: position 30,160 of record PVKE010002429.1, on the reverse strand, counting down.
ACTCTACAGTGACCAGGACCTTTTCAGGGTGCAAATCTGGCTTTAGGGAGAGCTTTGGAGCTTCTTCTCAGTTGAACCACTGAGCTGGTCATCACTGGTGGTTGCCTAAAATCTACTTTTCATCACACATCACAATCTGATTGAGAAATGGTCCATTGTTGTGTAGAAAAAGAGAAGACGACACTTCACAATGACAATGTTTTTGATTTTCAGTCAGCTCATGAGGCACCCACTTTATCGAGCCTTTTCACCTTTCCCACTTGCGACAAATGCCCAACTACTGTGGAATGATCAACACTGAGAACTTGGGCAACTTCTCGTGTAATTGTAAGAGGATCAGCTTCAGTGATTGCTCTCAATTAGTCATTGTCAACTTTCGATGACCGACCACTACACTCATCATCAAGTGCTCGTCTCCTTTGCAAAACTTCTTGAACCACCACTGCACTGTACGTTCATTAGCAGTTCCTGAGCCAAATGTATTGTTGATGTTGTGAGTTGTCTCCACTGCTTGACGACCCATTTTGAACTCGAATAAGAAAATTTCTCAAATTTGCTTTTGTCTAAGATCATTTCCATGGTCTAAAATAAATATAAAATGAACAGCAAGTAATAAGTCATTAGCCAAAAAACATAAAGTAAGAAATGTATGTTGAAATGATGTATAAAATAAACACATTTATTTAAGAATGTATTCCATTATCCAACAGCAAATTTCAACAATGCAAAACTGCAATTATGTTTGTAGCAACCTATCCATTCGGCAGCCCTCTCACGGGGCTCTCCCACCTCCAACTTCAGGCTTCCCTCACCCTGTCACTTTGACATCCCCTTGAACACCCAACACCCTCTCTGCCCAAATTAAAGTGTCCCCATCCTGTCTTAATCCTTCTGGGCTCTGCTCTTTACCAGCAGACAGTAGAGCCCAGATAAAGCAGCCCCACTAATCTGTCAGGAGCACGAGTGTTCCCTTTCCCAGATAACATAACTCATTGCTGCAGCGACTTGGCAGGGCTCTTGAAACAGCGAGCTCAGCCTGGAATGTAGTTTGTATCTGGGGGTCATGGGGCAGTGCTTGAACAGATGGTGTCTCATTACCTCTCACATGTCATGAAGGTGGCAGTTCCGGCTTCCTTTGTGTGTCTGACACCAACCTCCAGGACTAGACAGTCTGGTCTGGTACGGAAGAGAAGCCACAGGCTGTGGGGTCAGGAGAATCTGACTTGGCCTCTTATAAACTCTGTGACTTAACAGTTGGACTTAATGTTTCTGGACCTCAGTGTTTCTCATCTGCAAAAAAAAAGGGAAAATTATACTTACTAAGCAGGTTTGCTGGGAGAATCAGAAAAAGCATACTGAAAATGTTTACCCACTCTGGGATAGGGGCTTGTCTTACCTGCAGCCTTGGGTGTGACAATGCCCATGCCCCGAAGTGCCGGCCTGCAGGCTTGGGCTCAGAAGCTCTTGTGGCTGCAAATGCTGATTCCACCACTTACTATAATAGATGTGTGACTGAGAAAGTTACATTTCTGAGTTCCAGTTTCCTTATCTTTAGGGGACAGTAACGGTTCCTACGTCAATGGGGTGGTATTAGAATTAAATGAGGTATTTCAGGTACCGTATGTGTTGGAGCTGGCATTGGGCCAGGTAGAAGGACAGTCAGAGGACAGGGGTTTGGAGGTGGAGTGAAGACTGTATGGACTGTTCTGTTTCCTCCTTCTGGAAGCTCTGGCCTCCCTAAACTTGCGGTGCAGCTGCTGCTCCTCCGAGGAGCGAGTGCAGGGCCTGAGTGGCTCAGTGAGGGCAGGTGGCTTCTCTGCCCTCTGCAGTGTCAGAGTGCCACGTCCAGTGGTCGCATGGCTGATAGGTCCAAATGGTTCGCTCAAGGAGCCAGAGACTCCTGAGGTCTGGAGGGCTCCAAAGAGAACTCCAGTGGTGGAGGGAGAGATTTGGAATACATCATCGCCCTCTTTTTTCCTGGAGCTCTTCTTGACCACAATTCTAATGTCAATTTGTTTTCTTGGGTTATTTCCCCTTCTTTTCCTCCAGAAAGGGTAAGAAATCTAAAAAAAAAAACCCCATCAAAAATCAAAATAAGCAGCCATAAACCTTGATGAAATGAGAATTGCAGGTAATGGAGTTCTGGTTAACTGAAGCATCATTGTTACATGTGGCTTTTCTTGTCACTTGACATTGGCTTTTGTGTGTCTGTGCAGCATGGAGAATTTGTCACTGCCAGTGACAACCAGTGACTTGCTGGCTGAGGCCATTGTGTATGCCTCCTGCTGTGTGGGGTCACAGTTGGCTTCCAGGGTGTCAGGGCCCAGCAGGTTGGTCTGCCCCTCAGTGACTTCCTATGGCGGCAGTGGCCCTTGAAGAAGAGGATTTCATGGGGCAGGGCCACCCCTGCTCTGTCTTTGCATATGTTTTACTCCATGAGCTCAGGCCTGTGTGATGAATACTGCTGAAGGGAGGCCCCCGGCAGGGGAGGAGGGACAGGAGGAAGCCATTCAGAGAAGGGCCTTCACTTTTACCATCCCATCTTCAGAGGTGGGCCTCTAACTAGAATTCTGGTAGATCCCCAGGGCAAAGGGCCTTTTGTTTATTCATTTATTCCTTGTTTCTTTATCCATCCATCCATCCATCCGTCCATCCATCCATCATCTATCATCAAACCTTCTATGAATTGTGCAAGACTAGGTCCCTGCCTTTTAAAAGCCTCCAGTCTAGGAACATGGATGAGACAAATATACACATAAAGCAACGTAAAGAACAGAACAGCAGGGCCATGTAGCAGAGTATAAATTGCCATGAGCATTCAGGGAAGAGAGCTTGCCAGTGCGGGTCAGGAAGGGGGCGTGATTATGTTGAACCTGAAGGGATAGGTAGGGGGATTCCAAATGATGGAGGACACAGGGTTAGCCTTTCAAGGTACAGAAACAGCAAGGGTAAAGCTGGGAAGGTGGGAAGCCTGTGGCTGTTTAGGATGAGGTGAGCTGTCTGGTTTGGTCATGGAGTAGGAGTGAATGGGAGGGAAAGCTGGAAGGATAGTTTTGAACCAATAGCAGAGGGCCCTAAAATTGGATTTTGATGCAGTAGGTGGTCAGGAGCCACTTCAGGCTTCTGGATATTTGTGTGGCATGTCCAGAGCTTTGGGATGACACAGCTGGCAGAGACAGTGGCATCAGCAGGACTTCTTCATGGCTCTTCTCAGAAGCCCAGTGTGTGAGTCCACTTCAACTCTGACTCCTTTAGCCTAGAGAGATCCTTGCTGGAGTCCTTGCTGGCCAGGAGAGGCCTGCCAGCCATCCCCTTGCCAGTTGGTGTCCTGCCCTTCCTGTCCCACTCAGCTCTATTGGCAGTGGCCAGTCTATGCCACACACATCAGGTGGAACTCCAACAAGAGAGCACTGTCAGGCATGGCTGGATGACTGAGTAATAGATAGCCTCTGTGAGAGACTAACTTTGGCCAGAAGAACTCTTTAAAGATTCTGGGAGACAGACTTTGAGACAATTAAACTTTGTCAGTGACAGAGAGAGGAATTACTTGGTGAGTGTTAATGTCCCAGGCAGGGCTGCCTTTTTTAATGAAAGGTTAGCTTACTTCTTATGGTATTTTAATGAGTGTTAAGAGAAGTTTATCCACAATAATAATCGCTTCCTCTCTGGTGCCTTAAGTGGGCACCGTTAAGCATTCTTTTGGTTTAAGGAGTAAAGCCTGTATGTGGGAAGGCTAACAACTGAGGACTGTTGAGCCCCTACCACCTCAGTACAAGTAGAATCCATAGGTTAGCAAATCCTGTTGCCACCAGCTTCTGAGAGATCAGCACCCAGAACTGGATGAATATGGAGTATTTTAACTAAACATTTAATAAGCATCTACTGTGTGGAAAGGCCTAAACTAGAGCTGGTGCTCAGGGAATGAAGATGAACACGCTTCAGTCATTGTGCTGTAGATACTCAAAGGGACCTGCAATCCAGCAAAGGAAAATAAGCATTGCTACCAGTTTTCAGGTGACAAGTATTGCTTGGCAGATATCGTTATGCTTTTAAAGGCATTATTTTTACATCCTTATAAGATAGCTACTAGGAGTAGCACTATTTTAGGCTGAGGAAACATGCTGAGAAACACGTGTTAATAGTGTTAGAAATCAAATGAGGAAGGGCTAGGAGGATGCGTGGGATTGGAGAGGAGCTGAATGCAGACTCAGCCGCCCTTAGTGTTTCTAACTACGCAGTTACGAAGTGGAAAGGCCATTCTGCTACCTTGGTGGTGAAATCAGTAGGAGTAAAACCAAAAGCAATCAGACCTTGAGGCAGAAGAGCAAAGCAGATGGAAATCAGAGCAGAACCTGAGAGTGGGTTCTGGGCAGGATGGCTGGCCATGGGAGGGACTGAGTCTTGTTCACTGCAGGCTCCCTATGTAAGCATAGTGCTTGGCCTGTGGGAGGCACTGAGACAATCCTTGCAGGATTTGCCCTTTTCTCATCCATTAATTCAGGGAGCAGGACCAAAAGAAGTATCTGCGGAGACCTACTAAAGCTGTAGGGTTAGCTCAATCAGATGGAGCCCCGGTCTCCTCCCAGATGGCACCTGCCAGCCCCCAGATATAACAAAGGGTCAACTTCGTCCAAGTTGTGGTGCAGCCCTAAAACTGGATTGAGAATAATAGCCTCCCCTGGTGGATCCTGGGAAGGTGTGTGTGTGTGTGTGTGTGTGTGTGTGTGTGTGTGTGTGTGTGTACATGTGCGCACATGCCCACGTGCACTCAACCAAGCTCTCTTGGTCACATGCAAACATGGTGGGCTTCCTTTCCTTGGAGGGTTGATGACAGCCCAGCTTCCCATTCACAAGTTGGAGAAAGGGCATTAATTTTCTTGACATGGCAATGGTGGGAGAGGGGCCTGGAATATCTGAAACTGGGATGTTCCTGCGAGCAGAGAGATCCTTGACTTATTTGGTGGTGTGAATAGCTTTAGTTCATAAGCTCAGGGCATAAAAATTTATGGGGGTGCTTGAAGATCCAGTCGCATTATAACAAGCAAATATCATCTCTCCTTTTTCTTCTTCTAGCTTTTGTTGGGAGTGGGGCAGAGGTGGAGGAGACTCTGTGCCCATGGAGGAACCTTGAAGTGTTTTCTGAGAACAGACATCCATGTTCTCAGCAGGAGGTGGTGGAGTGGGCAGGGCTAGAGGCAGCTCCTGTTGCAGAGAACACAGGCCTGGTGAACTCTAAACTTGTGAGCAGAACAGTTTATGAGTACACAGCCAATGGCTTTTACAGACTTCTGGCAAACTGGGGAGCCTCCCTATGGAGTCTTCCTTGACCTAGGTATTCTTAGCTATGTGATTTCTATCTGTTAACCTGGGCTCTGCAGGCACAGTGTGGAGCTAACCAAGAAAAGCCAGGACTCAGAGGACGGACAGAGCCCCCAGGATGCTTCCTCCAGGATGAGGTCCCATTCATCTGGAATGAGAATGGCAGGACAGGAAATGAGAGGTGAAGGTAGCAACTACCCACATGCATCTGTTAGAGACACTTAAGACACAGAGGCAAGCAGCTACCACACTGTCCCTGGAGCCCTCATTGTCTCATGAGCATGCCACGTCTGTTCTGTCTCTTGCCCCAGCTCCAGTCTTCCCCAGCCTACCCAGCAACCTCTTCTCCAACTAGTCCTGAAATCACACAGCTTGGTCTCTGCCTTTGCCCTGAAACCTGCCAGGTCCAGCTAAGTAAGTGTTAGCCTCCCATGACTTCATGCTGCCTTGTTCCCTAACTGTTTCACATGTGATAGTCCTGGCCCCTGAAGGCTCTACCCGCTTGTTGGGGAGTTAGAACTGTCCCATACATGCCATTCAGGTCTCAAGGGAAATGTCACTTTCTTCAGAGAATTCTTCCCTGATCTAAGCCCTCCACATAGAATCATCCTGTTCGAGTTTTTGTCCAGCGCACTTCCCATTTTTAACATCTCGTTTGTTGGTTTGTTTTTTCTTGTCTCACTCCACTAGAAGGCAACTGCCTGCCTGTTCAGTGTGGTGGCCCCGGTGCCTGGAGTGCAGCCTGGCACATTGTAGACCCTTGAAAAAATGTGCTGAATGAGCGAATCCTCTTTCCCCTGGCGTAGGAACCAGTGCATGTTTGTTGATGGATTAAAAAGAACTAACTGCAGCACCATGAGGAGAACAGGGTGGAACAGTGCAGAGTGCCAGGGACAAATAGAGACCTAGGGTTTGGAATTCTTTTTTTAGATTTAATTGTTTTTGAGACAGACAGACAGACAGACAGAGAAGGAGAAAGGGGAGGGCCCAGAGCAGTCTCCATTGTTGCATGTCATTATTTTCCACATAGTTTCATTCCACACAGGTGGGTGTGGGGCCGCACAGGGTGGGAACCCGCTGGGGGCCTCCCAATTGGGAAGTTCACCCTGGTCAGAACCAAACTGGGGTTGGAAGCACACCCCAGTTCAGCATATGGGTCCACACGGGCCAGTACTGAGACCGCGACTCTCTCCTTGGACCCTGTGGCTGCAATGCGAGTGTTCAACCCGCTGAGCCATCCTGGCTTTCCCTGGGATTCTTAACTCCACCGAAGGGGTGGATCTGGGCAGGTGGACTAGTCTCCCTTTAGCCGGGGGACACTCCGAGCCCTTCCTCTACGCTCCTAGAACTCTGGAGGCTAGAGAGTTTGGGACGCTGGCCAGGCCTATGGACCTGTCTTGGCAGCTGGTGTCCGGGAGTAGGGGAGGTGCTCCCAGTGTGCTGGGGGCTGCAAGACTATGGAGCCCCTGGAGCAGGCATCATTAGTGAGGAGAGGAAAAGGGAACAAAGCACAGTCTTCCCAATTACTAATAAGGCAGTAACCCCATCCATCTTAACGAGACAAGGCAGAAAAAACCATAGTCAGGCAGGCAGTACACAATAGGATACAATGGAAACCTTGCGTTCTTTTTTAAAAAGGAGGAAAGAAAGAGACATACAGAAAGGAAAAAGCTACACAGATTGGAAAGCAGTTCCAAAACATCCCCCTCTGTACCCTTCAGAGAAGGTATCACCCGCTCTGCAACCACAGCTGTTTGAAAGACGCAGCTGCGTGTGCTGGTCTTCTGCTGGCCTGCAGTGGGCTGGGGCTGGTGGAGTAGACAGGGGAGGGACGGGGCAAGACGGGTAACTTTCCTGGCACGCGGTGGGTGAAGTGGCATCCATTCTAGTGGGAGCTTTGGGTTCCCGGGTGCAGTGTGGCATAGTGCGAAGGTGAAGACGGCTAGCCTAGTTTAACATTGGCCTCGTTAAATGGGGACTCAAAGCAAGCTGTTCACTTTTGATGAATGCCCCCACCCCTACCACCATGTAGCGTTAAAGATTTTCTGAGCCCTGGATCTCGACTCTTCTGTTTGTTAGCTGTGTGGCTTTGAGCAAATTAATGTTTTACCCTCAGTTTCTTCAAAACTAACTTAACTCCTAGACTTGATAAGATTATATGGTACTAATCTATGTGTAAATGATTATCAAAGTGTCTGACGGCAAGGCATTCAGGAAATCTTAATGGAATCAGAGTCTGAATCTTCCTTCAGTTCCTGGATAGGTGAATGAGGTCTTTTCCAGGAGACTGGAGATACCTTGAAGTGGATTTGTCTTGTGTTCACTTGGACTCCCCCTGGTTTAGCCCCGGGCCCAGCACAAAGTAGCTGAATGAATGGTTGAAAGGCCCAAATGATAACAACTTTGTCAAGACAAGATGCTTATCAACTGTGGTCATGCCCTGAAAGTTGAGGAATTGTCCTTGCTTCTAGAGTGTGGAGGCCCCACCTGCCCAATAGTTCCTTACCGCTCCCCAGAGCAGGTCCCCTGCTGCAAGGTCCCACTGGAGCGCTGGCCACGCTAAATGCTCTTCTGGTTGACATTCTCCACCTGCATAGGGGATGTGGGGGAGGAAAGAAGGGAAACACCACGCATGGTCTCAGGTCTCCTAATCAGAACCCCAAGAGTGGGCTGCACAGAAATAGGGCTGGCTCCCCAAAGCACACAGCTGGGGCTGCAAAGAAGGAGACAATCTGGTCTCTTCTGGCCATCTCTGTTTAGGTTGAGGTCTCCTGGGTTTGTGCGTATGGGGACATGAAAAGCATTTTGATATGGGGGAAGTGGAGAGAAGAGGAGCTGTGGGTGAGGCTAGCAACATGCTATCCAGAATGTCCCAGATCCAAACCCTACCACAGAGCCTAGAGATGGGCAGGGAAGTGTTTGTGGAGAACAAGGCTCAGTGCTCACATACCGATGCCTCCCAGCAGAGCCAAGCCTAGATCCCTGGTAGAGCCAGGATTTCTGCCAGTGATTGTTGCGCTCTGCCAGGATTGTCATTAGTTTGGCGGGAAATCCATGCAAGTTTTGCTGGATCCTGCCACATGCCCAGACACACTCCCTGATGTTCGAAACAGTAAGCTCTCTTATTGGGTGACACAGCTTGTCCAGCATTTCTTCAGAGCAAACACCCCCAGGTCTCGGGCACTCTCTGTGGCACTTGGAAGTATTTTCACCATCCCTCCCATCCTGGGACAGGGTCCAGTCCACACGGGAAAGGTGTGTTTAGTGTGGCAAGTTAATACAGGATGAATTCCTGCAGCCCGGAAAGTGTGGCTGCCAAGAGCTCTCCTCGTACAACAGGTATATGACCTTCCAAATTTCCCCTCTTGGCATGGCTATCTAATGGGTGGGTTACCACAGGCAGTGTTGTTCTATGCCCCGTGTGGCCAGGAGGGTGGAAGGCATTGCGGCGAGTGTGCTGGGAGGGAGTTTAGAAGGCTGCTATCCACGAACCATCTATGGTTCAACCTTTAGCACAGGGGTCTCCAAACTACGGCCCACGGGCTGGCTGTGGCCTGCGAGGCCCTCTCATCTGGCCCGTGGAGACCTTTTTATCTGAATAAAATAATATTAAATAAATAATTAAAGATAACATCTATGTTTTGATTCTTTTTTATTTGGACCTCGAGTGTGTAGTTGACCCTCAAACTGCTGTTTGACAGTTGAAAAGTTTGGAGACCCCTGCCTAGCAGGTTGTTCAACTTCTCTGACACTGTTTCAAACCCTCCCATGCCCCTGGAAGAAAGCAGCTCAGAATCTCTTCTCTCAGGGGGGTGCATGATGTAATAAATCAATGCCCAGACTTGGTCTGTGTTGCTCTGGGAGGGCAGGAAGCCCGGGCCAAGCAAACTGGGGTGGTGAGAGGTAACAGGGAGCAGCAGAGGAGGGGATGTGCATGAGGGAGAGTGAGGATGCGCATCCAGTACAGAGTCTTGCACATAGTAGGAGCTCATTACGTATTTGTTGAATGATTGCTGGACTAAGAGCTCTCTCTCCATACTTCACTTCTGTGTGGTCTAGAAGGAAGATGTAGAATATGACTCCATAGGCATCATGACCTGGACAATGGGGGCAATTATCTAGAAAATGTGAGCCATCACTCAACCTCCCACCCACTCCTACAGCCAATCTTTTGCAGTAATTACCTGACATTTCAAATGAGGCAGGATTTTTAAGAACCTATGTAATTGAGGCTAAGATTAGAGACTCACATTGTTTCTTCTGCCTGAGAAAAACATTGATTCTGTTTGATTTACCCACCTTCTTTTCTTTAACATTAATATTTATACTTTTACCTGTTTTTTTAAGAAGTGATATATGGTCATTGTAGAAATTTTAGGAAATGAAGAAAAGCAAAAGGAAGACAGTATAAACCACCTATGATTCCAACAACTATAGATACTTAACATTTTAGTGTGCCTATGAGTATTTTCAGATTATTTTTAGCTTTGTTTCTTTTTTTATTTCCTTCCCCTCTCCTTTCTCCTTGTCTTCTTTGTAGTCTTTCTGCAAGATTTGAATCACACTGTATATATGTGCTTATCCTATATTTTCTACATATTCATTCATTCATTCATTCATTCATTCAGCAAGCCTTTATTTAGTAAGTATCAATATTTACCAGGTATTGTTTTATGGGATACAGCTGTGAACAAAACTGATGCAAAGCTCTGCTCTTGGGAAGCTTACATTTTGGTGGTGATTGTGGGAAGTGACAGACAAAAAAATAAGTGATCAAAATATATAGAAGATGTGTTAAAGATCATATCTTCTACAAAATGTGTTAGAAGATCATAAGAAGTCAAAATATGTGGTATGTTAGAAGATCATCCATAAGAAGTAGGCAGGAAAATAAAGTAGAAGGGGAAACAAGTGGTGGAAAGAGGGCTAGATGCAATTTAACGTAGAAAGATCTCACTGAGTGGGTAATATCTGAGTCCAAACTACAGGGCAATGGTCTCTCCTAAGATACTCCATTGGTAACATAAATTTTTGGATGCTTGGAATGACTGTTTCCAAGCATAAAAATCCAGACAAAATTCTTGTATCAGCTGTATTAATAGTGCAATAGATAAGAAGAAAAATGCAGAAAATTGCTAAAAAGAAAAGTGCTAAAAGCTCACAGCTAAGTCCCAGAGCTTTCGTTCCATTTGATCAGAGTGCATCTATGGCAAAAAGGAGAATGAGTTGGGGGGAGGAAGAATCGGTTGTGGGGACACATTGCAGGTGGGTATCTGCTCATCAAGGCTCTGCTGGGTATGGCTGTCTCATCCCTCCACTTTGATGTATGAGTTATAAGAATAAAACCATTACATCAGAAAAGCTCTATTTTGGTGTTGACTTTGCTCTGTACACACTGATTTTTGTCAAAAGTCATAATCATCACTAACATTTGCACTGGGCTTTTCGGTTTTTAAAGTCCTGGCATTTTCAGAATTCCTGATATAGTACAACATGGTAACGAAAGGAAGTGTGGTCAGTTTTCTTTCTACAGAAAATTCCAAAATTTGAAGTGATCGACTAGAGTTCCACTTCCTCGTAAGTTAGGGACCCAAGTCTTAGAGAGGCAAAGAGATTGCAGATGTCACTTGTTACCTCAGGTTGGAAAACTAGACTCAGGCCAGTGCTCTGTCCACAACAGCAGGTGTCTCATGTAGGTTGATGATCTTACAGTGTTACCGTATAAGATGACCGGGCGTATAAGACGACCCCCTAATTTTACAGTTAAAACATAGGTTTAGGCCTATATTCGCTGTATAAGACTACCCCCCTCTTCCGAGGCTGTAGTCTTATACAGCGAATATAGGCCTAAACCTATGTTTTAACTGTAAAATTAGGGGGTCGTCTTATACGCCCGGTTGTCTTAATACGCCGGAAAATACAGTATTTCTTTCCAGCAGTCAAATTGCTTTTTCCTATATAAAACTCCAAGTCGTTAAAATTGTTATGGAGTCAACCACAGGTAGACCAGGTCTGAAATGGAAAACAAAACCCGTCTTGCCTATTTTCAGAGTGCTAACTTCTTCACCTACCTCAGGACTAGTGCTGGCTCTCTGTAAGGACGGGCCTGGGTGGCTGGTGTCAGCCTTAAGGTTCTTTTTTGGGCCTTGGAATTCTTTGAGTGTGGGTCCCAGGAAGCAGCCTGGTGCTGGTGCCCCTATGTCCATTAACTAACCCCCTCTGAAACCCTGAATATGGACTTTGTCTGGTGGGCTCCACTCTGTTCCAGAAGGACTAAAGCCATTCATTTGGCAAAAATCAGCTCAGTTGCCGCCATTGTTCTTAAAGAGGCAGAGCTGAATGGGCTGTGGGACTAATGTATTCTGTGGTGGTCCTCTGGCTGGCCTCTGAGTACTGGGGGAGGCTGCATTCTACAGATTCTCCCTCCCCCGGCACTCCACTCTCTAGTTCTGCCCATCCCAGGCCCAGAGGGGAGCTGCTCAGCCAGCCCATGGGCCGACGGGTGTCTCATCTCCCAGGAAGAGTCCCTGAAATTCAGCTGTGGGGAAGGCACCCCATCTGGAACCCTTAGGATGGGAAGAGAGGGTATTGAAAGGGGCAGGAGGAATGCAGATGGAGAGGCAGAAGAGGAGCTGCTGAGAGGAGCAGGAGGCAGAGGGGAGCTTCGCTCTTGCTCTGTGTCCCTCACTCTTGCACTCTGCAGGACACACTCACCGGTCACACAGCACATGTATGCACCCTGCCCCCTTCTCCTCTGCAACCTATTTCCCACCAGGAACATTCCTCATCAGGAGGACACGAGGGGTCACGGGATTTGACTTGAGCAGCCTGCAGATCTCTCGTTGCAGGATCCGTTATGCCCTTGCCAAGAGAAATATGATGTGTGAAAGATAAGAGGTGAGGGGGGTGGAAATGAGCCTGGGCTTATGCATTTATCATATATGCCTTTTAAGCACAAGGGAGGGGTTTGTGTGAGTCTTGGGTCACTACCACTGGTTCCTTGTGTTTTACAAACTAGGCCTCCATCCAAGGCTTCCCTTTATCTGGAATTGCTGGAGGGAACCTCAGCCCAGGAAGGAAGGAGGGAAGGCAGGGTGTGGCCAGGGACCTTAGTTATCTTTTCTAACAACTCGGAAGTGTGACTGCCCTGGCTCCAGGGCTAGGCGAGCTCATTCTTCAGACTGCCTCTCCTTTCTGGACTTTAGCACTGTGGCTTTTCCTTTCTACCACCTTTTGTCTATTACAAGTGTACTTATTCTCATTGACAATACCCCGGTCTTTGAGAGAGCTATCAGAAGGCTGAGAGACTACTTGTTGAAGATAGTTTGGGTGAGGCATTGTCGGGCTGGGGATGCAGGTGGGATGGGAGGAATGGACAAAGTTATAGGGGGAGGAGAGAGAGTGTTTCTCTGTCTGACAGAATTATCAACCCCGAGGAATATTGGGGTCTCTGTGTGCTCAGTGCCAGTGAGTGTGAGATACGGCCCTTGCTCTGGGACCTTGCCCCAGCAATGTGCAGAGGGTTCTCCGGGTTGCTGGACAATGCATGTTTCAGGAGGAATCATGGTGTCCTGACTGACTGATCTCAACCAAGCTCTGCACATGTTGCCCCCAAACTCACCTCCCAACCACTTCATCTTTGATGTGTGTCTTTCCTCCCCACCTCTACACTTTTAAGGGTTGGGAGATCCGTGTTAGATGTCCTCTCTTTCCCACATGACCCAGCCCAGGAAAAGGTTATGCCAGGAGAAATGGAGGATGGAATTAAACTCCAATCCGTAATTCCCACCCCCCATATCACTCAGGTGTGAGGCGCTAATTTCCTTGGGGTGGGTATGAAAATAAAACAAAAAAGCAGGGAATTTGGGTGACTTAAAATCATTTAGGATGTAGAGCATTTTATCCTCCAGAAAGAACATTTTATTTTTCTGTCAAGGCACCAAGGACAATGGCACTAAAAGAGAACATAAGCGATGGCGGGAAGGACTATACGGTCTTTCAGGAAGCAGCTGGTTATATATTTATGGACCGAAATGGCTGGCAAACCCTTTACACCCGAGGAGTTAATGCAGAACTTGGAAAACTCCAAAGCGGAGTGGCTGTGTTGGGAGGCTGTTATTGATAGCGCTTTACACTGTGAATTAAGTAATTTGGTGGTCTAGACTATAGTTAAAAATAAAGAACAAAAGGGTTTGATGGGAAAATTATGCTTTTCTTGGGAGGGAGGGCTTGTAACACTATAAGTGTTAGAAGGATCTGAGAAAAGGCACTGTTTGTCTAGTGACAGGTATTAAATATAGTAAAGTGTGAAACTGCTAGAAGAATACAGAAGCTTCCAGATATACAGCTGCTTACATTACAGTGCATGGGAAGAACGCCGGGTCTGTTGGCTCCTGGCTGCTGCAGTCACCTCAGGGGCCACGGGGCAAAGCTTCTTGGCCGCCTACGCTGTGATTTTATAACACTCCTGCAGTGCTGCGTCCTGAAGAAAAGAATCCTGCCCACCCTTTCTGCTGGAAAACTTGATTTCATTGTTGAAGGACTGTCTGGCCGCTCTGGACGCGGGGTAGCTGATGAGCCTCTGCCACTCAGCCTCCTGTTCTGAAAAGTGTGGGTTCATAAGACCCTTTCAGTGGGAAGCTAAGCAGGGAAGTAGGGGATACAGGTGCATGTGTGTGACAAGTCCAGTGACTCTTAGAGATAGGGTGTTTCACAGCTATAGGAATCAAAACAGGAGAAAAATACACAATCGTTCAGGCACAGGGAAGAGCTTCTTAGGATAGTGCCTCTTAGTCTTCTATTTGCATAGGATTCACCTTCGAGGAACCTTGTTACAGTGCAAATTACGATTGACTAGATCTGGGGTGGGGCCTGAGACTGCCCCACGTGATACTCATGCTGATGGTCTAGGGGCCATGCTTTAGTCAGTATAGTCCTAGGAGATTGAATTTACAGCCTTTGAGTTTCCTGTTTGCTCTGAGAGATCCTAAACTATAAGAACCTGCATCAGTGAGGTTTGTTTCCAATTGTATGAAAGAGAAAACCTAAATGACTTTGGATTTAAGCAAGTGAGGGAGAGAGACTGTAGGTCTCACCTAACAAGAATTCCTGGGTAGGCCATTCAGGTTGTTCCTTATGATCCAGTTTCTCTCCATCTTTCTGTTTTTCCTCCCTTGTGCAGGAGCATTTATCCTCATGCTTGTGGTCTCAGAGTTGCAAGGTAGCATTGTACCTCTTGGTATCACATCTAAATTCCAGGCAGGAAGAAGAGGGGAGGGTCAAAGTGCATGCCCTTTAAGGCTGTCTGTGCCCCACTGAGCAACTTATACTTCTCATTGCTCAGAACTGTGTCACAGGACCAATCTCATCCAGTGCACTTACTACTTGGCAGACACTGGGATAAATACTGAAGATATAAGGACCAAAAACATATGGTTTCTGTGCTCAAGAAGTTTCTAGAAGAGCTCTAGACATGTAAACAAGCCAACAGTAAGGAGGGGTGCACAGGCTGGACAGTGCACGCCACTCCTGGCTGGGGCACCCTGGGCCAGCCAGGAGGAAGTGGAGAGCTGAGTCTTGGATAGGGGCTGCGAGGACAGCCAGGCTGCCGGGGCAGCATGAACTCAGCGTAGAGGCTGGAGGCAGCCTGGTGCATCTTGGGAACTGCCTACCCACTCACACCTCTGTTGGAACTGCCCAGGGCTGTGATCCAGCCCTCAGACACCTGCAGGACAGCACAGGTAGTTTTCGTCTGACATGCAATCTGACTGGTTATGCCATATCAAGTTTTAAGTATTTTTGATAGCACTCCTGGAAAGACCATGAAAGTCTCAAAATGTCCAGGCCCTCGAGCAGCTAGACCTCTTGCCTTATACCCTGGAGCCGCTCTTGTACCTTCTTCTCTGTCTTGTGAGCACAGGGCGAGCACTCCCACTTTGGATGGCTCACAGGCTTTTATTCCTAGAGCATATCTTCTGGGCATCCACATGATCGAAGGTCAGCTACGCATGGCTTATTGGCAGTTTCCTGCACAGAGCACTGTGGTCACCTCTGCACTGCAGGACTGGCCCTGGCCACGCTTCCTTCCAGCAGTCCCCGGCCCCCTACTTTTGATGCCGAAGGCACTCGCTACTTAATCCTACTCTTCTTCCCTCCCAAGACCCCACAGGAAGATACTTCATGCACTTGCCTAGACATTCAGATCTACCTCTCCATCCTTCCTTTTTCAGAACCACCTTTTCCTTTCTGCTGGCTTGGGAGAGTCTGCTAAAGGAATTAATGATAAGACTTAATGGCGGGTGCGTGCTTCCCATGCGGGAGGCCCCTGGCCTGGCTTCCGCCCTGCACGGCCCCTGCCCACCTGTATGGAACGAAACCCTGTAGAAAACTGGAGACGCACAACTATGGAGACCACTCTGCCCACCCCCTGCCCCTTCTCTCTGTCTCTCTCTGTCTCTGTCAAAACAATGAAATAAATCTTAAAAAAAGAAGAGTTAATGACAGCCAAAGGTTGTCTGGGTTTCTCTTTCCAGAGACTGGCATTTAACAAAGGCGGTTCGGCCTAGTGCAGAGTCCACACAATTGGAATCCAAAGATCGGTGTTCCTGACCCAGTCGCTTGGGGACCAGAGTGCTGTGGTGTCTGGACTGCTCACAAGGGTCCCACCGCCGAGCCTTTGTGTCTCTTCTGTGAAATGGGACTACAGCTTCTCTGCCAGCTCAGAGGCTTCGTAAGAGCAGTGTCTCTCGGATGGGGGTTGCACTGTTCAGGGGGAAGGAGCCTGGCAGGACGAGGCCTTCCTGTGGCCCAGATGGAGACCTGGAGGTGAGCGCTTTCACAGCTGAGGGCGAGGTCACCGAACTCAGAGGGGGAGGCTCTCCTGACAGCAGGAGTGGGCTCTCTCCTGCTCCTCCTAGCACCTCATTTATATTCAAGTGGTTCTCAGCTCTGGCCCAAGGCGGTGGAGCTGTCTGGCTCGCCTGCTATGGAGGGTTAGGTAAATAAGCACATGGCTCCTAGGGAAAGGCGTCTGCTGCTGGTCCGATGCCTGCCCTGCAGCCATCTCAGCAGATTTACAGGTCTCCTGTCACCGAAGCATGTGCCACTTCCCTTTCATTCCGATCATGAGAGGAGAGAGGGTTCCTAAAGGTCCATTTCTCTGCTCTGTGGTATCCCAGGGAAGCCTCGAGCTCTGGAGCCAGGACCTGGCACAAGGTGTTGCGGGTGGAACAGCCTTCCAGCTTTTCTTGCCCACCACCCCCACCTTGCAGGTCCTGTCAGAGGCTCCCACAAAGCCCAGCCTCCTAGGCACCAGCCTCCGTTTTTACACAGGATGACATTAGGCCCTGAGGGTCAGTGTCCATGCAGGCCTTGTAGAGAGTTCTGTCCTCCTCCAGAATTGGCCACTGCATTCACCAAATCACCTAGTGCCCATCCTCTGTTGTGCAATCTACTGGGTGTAAACCCTGGGGAGATGGGTGAACTGGACGTAATGTCTGTTCACAGGTCAGCTCTGCAACAGAAGGAGAGCCAATACAAAAGTGCTACATGCTGTTTACAGTCTTTATATGAGGCCCTGATGGTCAGTTCCCTTAGGATGCAGGTCTAAGAAAGATTTTCCTTCCTTGCAGACAAAGAGAACTGAGCGATTCATGCTTTAATATTGCCTTGGATCTCAGGAAACGCGAGGTAAAAATCAATGCTCAAATGTAGTATGTCTCTTAGCCTAGTATTTCACATATCTCCTCCCGCTCCTACATGTTTCTGCTGGGCCTTAGTGAGTACCCACGCTGTGCCTGGTACCACACTAGATGCTGGGATGCAGGGATAAGTGAGACAAAATGAGACAAGATGCTGGGTGTCCAAGAGCTAGCTCACAGACATGTAGTAAATACCTCAAAGCAAGCAGTTATAAGGCATCAGTGTGAGTGTTGTGATGAAGTGTGCCCAGGTGCTGTGGGTACAGGCAGGAGACAGAGGCTGATCTGACCTAGAAGTGGAGTTGCCTTCAACTCTGAATTTTTATGAGTCTTTTTATGAGTCTTCCTAGACATTCCCAAACCCCAGATCACAGGTCCGGCCAGTTCTTGAGTCAGAAGGGCTTGGGATCAATAAGGTGGGTATGATATTTGCACCTCCACAGAGACAGAACAGAAAAAAAGCTTGTTTAAGTAAGAACATTACCTTGCTTCGTGATGTCATATATCGAATACCACTTTAAACATTTCAGACTTTACTGAAACATTAACTGTGTGCCTCTCTGACACTAACTATTGAGACCTGACATATTTTATTTCATGAGGTAGCAGGGCAGGCATTAGTTATAGCTTTGATTTACAGATGAGAATTCCAAGGCCAGAAGGATAAAGTGGGAGCCGCCCAGCCTCTAAGAAGCAGAACTGAGGCCCTCCTCATATTTCCTGACTGGGTCAGAATGCTTTTCTCTGCATTGCACCCAAACTACAGCCACCGAGCCACCGGCAGGAGACCCTCTTGCCTCACTCTGCCACTCCCGGCTGATGGAGAGGCTTCTTAGTGTATCTTTGGAGCTCATCCTAAAAATTGTTGATGATATGATAATGGAACAGAATAAGAACAGGCTGGAAAGGCCCCTCCCGCATCCCGCCACCCCCCCCCCCCAGCTTTTCTAGGAGAGGGCTGGAAGGAGCTCTGCTGTGTGGAAAGAGGCCACCAGGTAGGTACCTAGGAGGCTCCTCCGTGACCGTGCTTGCCCAGCAAACAGCTGGGGACACTGAAGAATACCTCCCTGAGCTGGTTTTAGGAAGCAACAGGGAACCCACTTCAATTTTCATGTACGGGCATCTGGCTGTATGGGCAAATCAGAACTTTTTTGAAATGAAAAACACAAGTTTAAAGTTGTGTTTTGCCCCGGAACTCAAATTCAAGTACCCTGGTTTCTGGAAGCTGTGCCATGTCAATAGCATGTTTAAAGGATCTTTTTTTCTAGCACTTTCTTCTCTATGTACACACATTCTTGCCATTGGAAAAGGGAGAATAGGCTTTGAAGTGTAGAGGTTTGACAGCATGAAAAAGGACAAAAACCTGTTTGTAGCACTGTAACACAAAGTCTTCAGGCTCTTCTGCCTGGCACCATTATACAGTATGTCATTGTCCAAAACCCCAGGTGTGACCTAAAGGCCTGCCTTTCTAGCTGGGCCTTGGAAGAAGCTAGAAATGTACTGGGTTTAGGGTTCTGGGGTCTTAGCTACATGTACACTACCTGCTTGTTCTTGAGACAGTTGTGACCCTGGCATGGCCTAAAAGTCATCTCTTAAAGCACTAGGACCATCTGGGGATGTGGTGGGGAGTTGGAGATTGGGGATGATAGAAGTCAGTGGGGAACAACCAGACATAGGCTAGGTCAAGCTGATCCAACCCAGGGCCCACAGGCTGTATGTGGCCCAGGACAACTTTGAATGTGGCCCAACACAAATTTGTAAACTTTCTTAAACATTCTGAGATTTTTTTTTTGCAACTTTTTTTAAAGCTTATCAGCTATCCCTAGTGTTAGTGTATTTTATGTGTGGCCCAAGACAATTCTTCTTTCACTGTGGCCCAGGGAAGCCAAAAGTTTGGACACCCCTGGGCTAAGTCCTCCCCTGAATGGATTTATGAGATTCCTGACTTGAGACTCCAGGACTGGTAGAGGTGCAGTCACCTGAACAGATTTCCAGGATTATAATGGTGGACAGAACCAAGCCCTCCCTCCCACTGTTAGGATAAACTGCAAACATGAGTGAGAGCAGCCAAGCCTGGATTCAGAGGTGAGAGATTGTTATCTACGAACACAACTTTTTCTGAAGAGTGAGTAAACAGACACATTTGGCTTGGGCCTGAGGGCCTGCCTGGCTGGAGGAGCAAAATAGACCCCCTACCAAACAGCATTTTTCTCTAAATGCCCCTTGAATTGAGACACAGTTGCTTGGTCTCCTGCGGTCTATTCTCTATAAGGAATGTCTTCCCAGTTTCTCTGGCTGAGCATTACCAATTGTTTAGGGATTAACCCTTTGCCATCCAAAGTCTTGCTTTATCTTTCTCGGATCTCTTTCCTTCCATTCTGCCCCCTTTGTTTTGGTGCACCTTTCATTATCCTAGAAATGACAGAGAAGTTGACCATCTGTCAACTTCTTGTGTGCACTGTGGAATCACAATTTCTGTATGGGCACGAGTGCTTTAAGAAAATAGCCTTGCTCTTCACAAACTAAGTAGTTTTACTTGAAATCTGTCCATCAAGAAATTTGGTCTGCAGAGTCCAAAGCCAGCTTCCCCCAGCCTTCCAAACTGGCCTGGCAAAGCAGCGCCTCCTACGGTGTCTGCCTTCAGCTCTAAGAGCTGTGGCCATTTGCCACATGAGATGGTACCACACTGTTCAGATGTGGGTTTGTCTGTTTGTTTTTTGAAAGCATCCTTTGCCTCTCTGAATTCACATTTCGGGACCAATGCAGTGTGGAGACCCAGTGAACTTCACGAATTGCTTGCTGTTGTCTCCTGTCCCTTGGGTCAGTCATGGTCACACTCCTACTGGAGCTTGACCCTCCTTCTCAGGGGAATGTTTGAAACATACAAAGAATTTCCAGGAACTCTGAGACCGAGGGAGGCAGGGAGACTTCTTTCCTGGGGTGTCAAATGAGGAGGCCAGGCTGTGTTTCTGTTAATATTCTCCTCTTTCCTCCTGCCTTAATGGAAGCCTTTGGTTTTACTTGAGGCTCCTGGTCCAGCTCTGACTGTAGCATGTGTGCCTGAGTGATGGATTTGATATTTACACACACCAGGCTGATAAGTGCACATGTGTTTTTAATGTTTTGGCTTTCTACACCACAAACATGTCAATGTAGATATGCATGCACACACAGACATGCTGTCGGCCTGAGACTTGAGTAGGGTTTTTTTTCTTTCGTTTTTCTTTTACTTTGTAAAACTGTCCTCCCAAAGCTAACACCTTGGCAACAATATTTCCTGCCACACTGAGCAACATTTATTTAGTGCCCTTGGCATTGTTGGAGGGGCACCATCCAGTTGTCCCACCTGGCAAGGTGCTGTATTTTTAAACTAGCAAACAGCCCCAACTACACCTTCCTCTTGTCTTTGAGGGACCGGAATCTGGCCCACTGAGGATTAAAAAGCAGACCGCTGTCGCTTCTGCATTTCTGAGCCCAAGTTTTTTTTGGAAACCGCCTTTTTCCGTTCTGCAGCTACAGAGAACAAAACCGGGTAGATGGGCTGCTTGTCTGGTGGGCTGCTGCTTGAAATTAGAGAGAAGTGTAGAAGTGTAAAAAAGTCTTCATTATCTTGTGGACTTGCAAGTTCTGTTAAGTTCCTTGCTTCTCTGCGATCCGATGCACGTTAATGACAGCGTTAAACATTCTCATTACCCACCCCACACTTCGATTTCCCCTTTCTTTCCCTTTCCCTATTTTCCTTCTTTTATTTATTTATTTTTTAAAATTTTGTTTTTAAGGGGTGTTGACCTGTGTCTAGTTCTAGCAAACCGAACCCTCCAGCAAGTGAAGCGATTGGCTAATTGCGCCGGTGACTGACGTGCTAAATGAGTGCGGCTCGCCGCAGCCCGGTGCTGATTGGCTGCACCGGGAGACTCCGAGGGCTTTGCAACAGGAGCACCGGGCACTCGAGTCCTGCAGCCTCGGCAGTAGGTGCCGCGCGCCCGGGAGCCCAGGCAGAGCCCTCAGGCCGCGCGCGCTCCCCTCCCCGCGGCAGGCCGAGGGCCGGCACCCGCCGAGGACCGGGCAGGACCGCGCGGCCACCGATCCGGGCCCGGGCTGGGTACGACCCCCTTTGTCCGCGGAGATTCCTGAAGTTTGCGGCGGGACGCGCGCGTGGGGACAGCCCCGACGTCGCGGGAGCGAGTGCG
This sequence comes from Craseonycteris thonglongyai, assembly GCA_004027555.1. Classification (NCBI taxonomy): domain Eukaryota; kingdom Metazoa; phylum Chordata; class Mammalia; order Chiroptera; family Craseonycteridae; genus Craseonycteris; species Craseonycteris thonglongyai. Next base: position 8,952 of record PVKE010002429.1, on the reverse strand, counting down.
CGGAGCCAGCATGGGCAGCGGGCGCGGCGCTGCGGGCCGGCGCGGGGCCGCCGGGGGCGTGCTGCTGGCGCTGGCCGCCGGGCTGCTGGCTGCGGGCTCGGCCAGCGAGTACGACTACGTGAGCTTCCAGTCGGACATCGGCTCGTACCAGAGCGGACGCTTCTACACCAAGCCGCCGCAGTGCGTGGACATCCCGGCGGACCTGCGGCTGTGCCACAACGTGGGCTACAAGAAGATGGTGCTGCCCAACCTGCTGGAGCACGAGACCATGGCCGAGGTGAAGCAGCAGGCCAGCAGCTGGGTGCCCCTGCTCAACAAGAACTGCCACATCGGCACCCAGGTCTTCCTCTGCTCGCTCTTCGCGCCCGTCTGCCTGGACCGGCCCATCTACCCCTGCCGCTGGCTCTGCGAGGCGGTGCGCGACTCGTGCGAGCCGGTCATGCAGTTCTTCGGCTTCTACTGGCCCGAGATGCTCAAGTGTGACAAGTTCCCCGAGGGAGATGTCTGCATCGCCATGACCCCGCCCAATGCCACCGAAGCCTCCAAGCCCCAAGGTAAGGCCGGCCCCCGCACTCCTAGGAGGCCAGGGCCCCGGGGGCTGCGGGAAAGCCCCTGTCACCCCGGCCCACGGCCGCCGCTCCGCTCCCTAGAGATTGCTCTCACGTTGTGCAAAGTATTTCAAAGCTAAGTCCGTCTAAGATGTTGCCGAGCGCGTCCCCCGATCCAGGTGCACGGATGGCGGCGCTTCCCTGGCTGCGGCGGCCGCCCCTCAGCTCCACACTCACTCGGGCCGGCTCCTGGAGCGGCTCTTCCTGCGGTTCAGTCTTTTTTTCTAAACCTGAAACAAAGCCTTTTGCTCCAACTAAAAGGAGAGCTCGTCTTTCCCCTAGGAGCAAACCGAGACCCCATGGAAGAGTGTAACATGCCGGACGGAAAACCTAAAGTGCAGAAAGCTCAGCAAGGCCGACAACAGCTAGGGCGCAGTTTTGTTTGTGCCATAGGTTCTGTGAGGATTAAACAAACAACATACACAACTCTTTCCTCAACTAGCCATTCAGCCAAGTAGCCCCGCACTGCTGTAGAACTGACTGAGAAAGAACGTTCTAGAAACGGGGGTTTCTGTTTCTCCACCCCTTTCAGTTAACTGCTTCGGGAGGGTTGGGGAGGGAAAGTCTCATCTCATTCTTGCATACTCTCAGCTTCTCTCATTTGCGCAAATCCCCAGGTAATGAGAAAGATAAAGGTATAATTAGTCCATTGTTTCTCTCTCCCTGGGGAGTGGGGCTCCGCAAATTGGAGACTTTCCTAACAGCCATTGGTTGTTAGGAAAGGCCTGAGGTTGCTCTTAGAACTCCCTCCCACTTAAAGGGCAGTTCTTGAGTGGGAGGGAAAAATCTCAGCGAGGCATCATAACTAAACCAAGCCAAGCCAAGCCAAGCCAAACAAATGAACAACCCAGTACGAAGGCCTAACTTATAGGAGTGAATTCCTCCTCAATTCTTCTGAAACAGAGTTGAGACTCAAGGAGGTGGAGACAGTCTGAGATAGGGAGATACATACCCGGGTGCTGTTAGCACAGGGCCCGAATCCCGAGGGCTTTCAGAGGAGGGGGGATTAGAATGGGGGACAGGGCTGCTTGCTGACTTAGCCCATCTTGAAGTGATGCCTAAAAGATGTCTATTGAAGGAGGTGCTTCCCCAGAAGGCCGGTGGGGGCAGGTGTGGGGAAAGAGGTGTCTTGGATTTGGAATGCTCTTGCTTATTCTAGGGAGCGAGAAGATCAGTCCGTAACTAGCATTGGGTGGCCTGGGCCCTGGCTGGGTGGGAAAGGCAGCCTCATACCTGCAGGGTGAGGTCTGAGCAGCTCAGCTCTCAGCTTCCTGGGTGTCTAGGGTTAACCTCGGGGAAGTGCAGCCCTTTGAGAGCAAGAGCTGAGCGATTACCTAGCGCAAACAAAGCACTTTGTGTTCTGTGGGTGCGGAGCCATCCCCTGCAGCCCACAGGACTTCCCTTTTCTCCTTCCTTACCAGCCACGGGGATTGGCCCAACCCTGCCCCAAGAGGCTGTGGTCAGTGCTGCTTGGGCTTAGTCCACTCCCAGTTGCCACTTTTTGGGACAGTCAGTGTACATGAAATAGAGACCTTCTGGGGGAAGATGGGGGACTGGCTTGGGTGTCTCCTCATGAAGGGGAAAGAATTCTCCCAGATGAATCTCCCAAAAGGTTAAGGCGAAGCAGCAGAAAACGAATTACCATCTTCTTGAAGCCCTTTACCCCTTGGCTGCTGTCTACTTGTCTCCTACTTCCTCAGTCTGGACCTTTGTACCACACTCCTCTTTGCTCCCTGCCACCCCAGGACTGCCCAGCTGGTCACACTCCCAAGGCCAGCAGCTGAACAGGAGAAAGGCTGTGAGGACCGGTGCAGGTGTGGGACTTGGAAACTGGTTCTCCCCACAGCGTTTTTGGTGAGAAGCTCTGTTCTGAGAGGGCATCCAGTCCACCCCAGGACTGCAGCAACGCAGTGAGTGGGAGTCCCACGTGACTTCCTCTGAGGCCGAGTGGCCACTGTCAGCTGACCTGGAGGTGGGTGGGCTGTGTGTGTGTGTGTCTGTGTGTGTGTGTGTGTGTGTGTGTGTGTGTGTGTGTAGGGGCAGGTTGAGACTGACCACACTGCTCTGGGATCAGAACTGCTACTTTTGGAAGACAGTAAATATATATGCACTACTTTTATTCTCTTTATTCTTTAAAATTAAAACTGAATTTTCAAAGCAGCACCATCTCTGCATAATTTGGCTGCTTTCTGTTCACATACTTGTGAACAGTTTCAGGGTATTGAGCAGCCCTTTGTTATTAAAGATAAACTCAATGAGAAATGAATCAAAACACTCCCCTCTCAAAAAAAAAAGGCTATTGCCCAAGCCACATCAAGCATTTGTTATAGGAGAGGTAATTATGCTTTTTCCAGGAAGGTTATATCTAAATCTCACACTTACATTAGACGTGTGTGTTCCCATGCTGATAAATTGTTGTTTCCCCTCCCAACCACGTTTTACTGATGGAAGTTATATGAACAAGCATATACTTTTTGTTTAGTTTTGCTGTTGTTTAGGCATGTTGTGTATTAAATCAGCCTGGCTGTTTTAGTATCAGATTGCAGAGGCCACAGTACCCTCATTATGTCTGAGAGCCTTCCAGAGTGTCCCTGCTCTGTGTATCCAGGAACTGGCCAGGAAGACCTGCTGTGTATGTGTGTATGTGTGTGTGTGTGTGTGTGAGAGAGAGGGGGGGGGGAGAGAGGGGAAGGAATTGAGAATATTCTGTGCATGTGTGTGCACTGATTTTTAAAAATGCACCTGATCCTGATTTTAGTGTTGTACCTTCTCCTCTACTCCTCCTTAAATATTAATAAAACCCAGAACATTTTAGTTCTTGGTTCCTTTCCTTTAAACATTATTTTAAATATGCCTTAAAACAATGACTTAGTTCCACCTCTCAGACAGATGACTAGGTGGAAGGACAGTCGGAGGGGGCACAGATTAATATTGCATTACACATTCCTCCCCTCTCTGGGTCCAGCTGCTCCAGAGTCAACTGTAAGGAAAGCAAGATGAGGGGAAGCCATATTGAGAACACACAGATCTCACCTCAGTGAGCTGCTGCCATCCTGGGAGGCACGGTAGGCCAAATGTAACTGATGGGAAATGCCCATGTGGGGTACAGAGCCCTCAGTTGCCAGTAGGATCTAGAGTGTCTAGGGAGCTCAGAGTGTCTAGATAAGATGATGAGTGTGTGGAGTGGACGGTGACCTGGCATTTACAGTGATCCCTTGTTTTTTGCGGTTAATGGGGACCAGAACCTTCCACGAAAGCTGAAAAACCGCGAAGTAGGATTTGCTCCTAGGAATTTTCGTGTATGCGGGTACAAGAATGTTTTAAATATGTAACCAGTATTCATACTTTACTCATTTATGACAAAAATGACAACAGTATACGTATTTACTTAAACGTGTCAGTGCTAATTAATAAGGTTAATTACAAAACCTTATACAGTAATAAACATTAATCAACATTGCTTTCTGAGAGAGGCGAAGAGTCTTGTGTTGGTGGCGGAGGAGAGGCTGTGCTCACGTGACTCGTAGAAGCTTTAGGCTCACTCGGAGACTCTTTCTCGAGCATCAACATGAAACAAGGCTCCTTTCCGCAATGTGGCTGCCGACATGGTTGTATTTTTTCATTTTTATTTTTTGATGAATATTTTGGGAAAACCCGTGAAGCACTGAAGCCACAAAACATGAAGCGTGAAGTGGCGAGGGAACACTGTATATTCTGATAGACTTAGCTTTGCTGTTTGTTTGGTCAAGATTATATTAGGTTGGTGCAAAACTAGTAGCAGTTTTGGACTATGAATTTTAAATCAGTATAACTAGGCTCAAACTCATCTTTATTATTTGAAATAGGAACCATTACAATCAACACATTTTTGCCAACAATAAATAAGTTTGTGTATTCCTGTGGTGGAAAAAACTGTGCTTTGAGATTCAAAGAACTCTTAGAAAGCATTTTCTGCATCCTGCTGGTTATGGAAGCGTTTTCTCTGCAAAAAATTGTTGAGATGCTTGAAGACGTGGTAGTGGGTTGGTGAGAGGTCAGGCGAATATGGCAGATGAGGCAAAACTTCGGATCCCAGTTTGTTCAACTTTTGAAACGCTGGTTGGGTGGTGTTGTGAAGAATTGGGCCCATTCTGTTGACCAGTGCCGGCTGTAGGCATTGTAGTTTTTGGTGCATCTCATCAGTGTGTTCTTTGATGGAATGGTTTTGTCCAGATTCAGAAAGCTGTAGTGGATCAGACCAGCAGCACACCACCCAACAGTGACCAGGACCTTTCTTTGGTGTAAGCTTGGCCTTGGGAAGTGTTTTGGAGCTTCTTGATCCAACCACAGAGCTGGTTATTGCCGGTTGTTGTATAAAATCCACCTTTCATTGCACATCACAATCTGATCAAGAAACGGTCCGTTGTTGTGTAGATTAAGAGAAGACAACACTGCAAAATGATGATTTTTTGGATTTTTGGTCAGCTCATGAGGCACCCATTTATCGAGCTTTTTCATCTTTCCCATTTGCGTCAAATGCTGAACGACCGTAGAATGGTTGACGTTGAGTTCTTGGGCAACTTCTCGTGTAGTTGTAAGAGGATTAGCTTCGATGATTGCTCTCAATTAGTCATCAACTTCCAATGGCCGACCACTATGCTTCTCATCATCAAGGCTCTCGTCTCCTTTGCAAAACTTCTTGAACCACCAACTGCACTGTACGTTTGATAACAGTTCCTGGACCAAGTGGGTTGTTGATGTTGCAAGTTGTCTCCACTGCTTTACGACCCATTTTGAACTCCAATAAAAAAATCACTTGAATTTGCTTTTTGTCTAACCATCATTGCCATAGTCTAAAATAAATAGCAAGTAATAAGTCATTAGTGAAAAGAACATAAAGCGGGACATGCATGTTGAAATGATGTATGACATAACCACATATATTTAAGAATTTATTCCAGTATCAAACAGCAAATTTCAATAATACAAAAACCACAGTTACCTTTGCACCAACCTAATACTTGTAAAACCTTGCATTGTGGTAACTTAAATGAAAAAAAAAAATAACCTGTTTCAAATAAGGAAAACCTCAAAGCACAGTTGACTCTCCTAGTATAAGTAACGTACTCCTGCCCATGTTGTGGGACTTCCCGTTTTTCTCCCCATGGGAGTGAGAACAATATGCAGAACTCTGGGTCAGGTATTCCCTGTGTTGGAAACACTACCATTCTCAAGTTCTAGGTGAAGAGCACATTGGCAGCATTTGGGCCAAAAGACGCTCACACAGTCTTCTGCTGGGAGCGTGGCTATGGTTCTTGCTGCCCTGGGAATCTGGATGGTGTGTGGCCCTGAGTGCAGAGTAAAGGCCAGAGAGGACTCTGTCAACAAAGAGAAAGGCCAGGCTGGGACCCGGCTTGGGAGTGGGGGTGGTGACCAGCTCTGGACCAGCTGTGTTGAGGAGCAGTATTGGCTTGAGAGGCTGTGCAGCTCCCTCCTTATCCATTTCTGGAGGCTTCCCTCATCTCACTGAGCCACAGGGAATCTCACTGAGCCACAGGGGAGCTCACTGAGGAGGAGATACTGTCCCAGAAGCCATGAGGAGGGAAGCAAAGGAGCGGAGAGGAGCCTTACATCTGAGCAGAGGTCCCTCAGCACACAGTCCTTCCCTGCAGTGACTTCCCTGTGCTCCATAGCTGTAGCCTCACTTGGTCTCCAGTGCTGTGCCAGGGATGGAGCACGCTTAGAACATGCCAGTGCTTCCCTAGATCAGGGATGAAACTCCAAGCTGTTTGAAAGATGGTGGTGGTGACGGTGATGATGGTGATGGTGGTGGTGATGATAAGCCACCTCACCCTTCTGGGGATTCCATGTACCACTTTCTCCCTGCCCTTCCATGGAGGCACTTTACCTCTCAAGGGATCCCTCCAGGATCGGGACCATTTTGGCTTGGAGGAGGCCTCTAGCTCTGGTCTTAGATGCCTCTTCCCTTGGGGCTGAGCCACTTCCCAGTGGCCCTCATGCTGGCCACACACACAGCTCTTCTTCAAAGCACTTCACAGTACCTTGAAAAGGCCTCCAGAGGGTCTCTCCCATCCAGCTCTGTCCTCCCATTGGGCAGCTCAGGCTAGGACCTCACACTGAAACAGTCCTTTTGGAGAGGGGTGTTCAGGGCCTTGGGTTAGAGTTTGTGAGTCTGGCAGAGTTTTTTTTTTTTTCCTTTCCTTGACTCCTAGACAGCTGGTCAGATTGATCTACTCTTTTGGGGAGTTTGGGAATGGGAAGGGGGCCTGGAATTGGAGGGGGTTATTTATAGGAGAGGGAAGAGAAGATCAGGAAACAAACAACTGGACTATATGTGAAAAATCAGCTTCTCACAGGGACCCATCATACTCCATCAAACCATAATTCTCAGATCCTGCCCCATCCAGCCACAGATAATGTTGGCTTAAATTGTTGTGCCATATTCAATAGCTCTAGCCCCCAATTTTTCAAGAAATCGTGTATTTGCTTATAACTTTAGGTCCTGGGCTTCAGGACTCTTCTTTTCAATTCTCAGGTTGCTCGTCAGAAAGTCCAACAGACTTTTAACTACTTGCATCCTGGTAACAGAATGATCTCTTTCCCAGGGGTGGTTCCTGCCTGCATTCCTTCCTCCCATAACTCACAGCTCGTATTTCTCCCCCTTTCTCTTTCTAGGCACAACTGTGTGTCCTCCATGTGACAATGAGTTGAAATCTGAAGCCATAATTGAACATCTCTGTGCAAGCGAGTTTGGTAAGCAAATGTCCCTGGCCTCCTCAGGGAGGCCTGACATTCCCTGCTTCCTCCTGGCCTGTGTCCCCGCTACATTCTTGAGTGTAAAACACTGTGCTAGATGCCGTATCCCAGAGAGCCTGTTGATGCATCTTTTTCCTTTCTTTTTTTCCTTTTAGAGTTGAAATTATTTTTCTCTTTTATTGTTAAATTTTTTAGGGTTACATTGGTTAGTAATAATTACATAGGTTCCAGGTGTACAACTCTTTCTATCACCATATATTTAGCTCCCTTCCCTTCTCTCCCACCCACTTCCCCCTTACCCTCAGGTAACCATTAAACTATTGACTGTGTCCATGAGATTTTATTTCTTTGTTGCTTTCAGTTTTTTTATGTTCTACGTATGAGTGAAGACATATGGTTCTTAGCTTTTTCTGTCTGGCTTATTTTGCTTAGCATGATGATCTCAAATTCCTTGATGCATCTTTTGGGTGCTTTATAGTTTCTACCTCCAGCCTCCTCAATGGCTGCTTTTCTCAGGCAGGTAGAAGAGTGGATAGGGTGGGGAGCTGGCTAGTTTCTATTGAAGTCAAAGTTTGCTCTTGTCCTACTGTGTGGGAGATCACTGGGCAGGTTTTCAGGGACCTTCTCTAGGAGTGGAGGGAAGTAGACATGGGGCAGGTGGACAGGCCCTAGGGGAAAACACCACTCCTTAGAGCAGGACTGTCCAACCCAGGCTTCCCTGGGCCACATTGGAAGGAGAACTGTCTTGAGCCACACATAAAACACACACACTAACACTAACAATAGCTGCTGAGCTAAAAAATAATCACAAAAGAATCTCATAATGTTTTAAGAAAGTTTATGAGTCTGTGTTGGGCTGCATTTAAAGCCATCCTGGGCCATGTGTAGCCCACAGGCCATGGGTTGGAAAAGCTTGATCCAGAGCAGGCATGTCCAACCTGTGGCCCAGGACAGCTTTGAATGAGACCCAACACAAATTCTTAAACCATGATGAGATATTTTTGTGACTTTTTTTTTTTTTTTAAGCTCATCAGCTATTATTAGTGTTAGTGTATTTTATGTATAACCTAAGACAATTCTTCTGATGTGGCCCAGGGAAGCAGAAAGGTTGGACATTGCTGATCTAGAGCAGGGGTGGCCAACAAGTCGATCGCGATCGACCGGTTGATCGTGAGGCCAATTTTGGTCGATCTTCGATCGCTCGCAATGTCTGGGGTGGAATTCCGTGTACCATGGACTTTGAAGCGATTGTAGCTCTTATAACTCGAGCGGTGCCGCTGCGGCGCCAGGCTGATTTGAAGCGCCAACTCGAGTGGCGCCAATACAGCGCCCGGCTGATTTGAAGTGTCAAATCATAACATACAATCCTAAGAAACCGACAAAATGGGATATCAGAGTTTATACTCTAGCTGACTCGAAGACTGGCTACATTTGCTGCATTTTGCCATATTATGGATCACTCACAACAGAGCTCTTGGTCAGACCCGATTTACCTGTTTCATCAAGAATTCCGATACACTTATACAAAATGTTGTTGGAGAAAATTCCAGGTGCTCAGGGGCACCATATGTACATGGATAGCTACTAT